>JAOTAX010000197.1:27196729-27210130 GCA_025629825.1 Erythroxylum guanchezii
TTAGTTAGTTGAGCTCTGTAACTAACTCAACTTGGTACTTCCGAAGTCTTTCGTCTGCTTTTGCTTTGTCTATTTTTGCTTCGAACAGCTTTCGTCTGCTTTTGTTTGGCTCCGTCTGTTTTTTTGTTTCTAACAGCTTCCGTCTGCTTTTGTTTGGCTCCGTCTGTTTTTTTGTTTCGAACAGCTTCCGTCTGCTTTTGTTTGGCTCCGTCTGCTTTTTTGTTTCGAACAGCTTTCGTCTGCTTTTGTTTGCTTCGTCTGTTTTTTGTTTCGAACAGCTTCCGTCTGCTTTTGTTTGGCTCCGTCTGCTTTTTTGTTTCGAACAGCTTCCGTCTCCTTTTTTGTTTTCATCAAAATTATTCAATACGTAAAGTCAGTTTTGACTTAACATTCTCCCCCTTTTTTATGATAACAAATACTTTGATTAGGAACATGACGAGCTTAACAAGTCAGAAATGTGAAAAGCGAAAAACAACAACAAAAAGAAAAAAAAAACTGATTCGTGTGTCACACTATCTTCTACGTTCCACATCACATCTGCCTTCGTTTCGTTCCATCAGGTAAGATGATTGCTTGTGTGTTTGTTCCATCAGGTCTTGTTTGTGTAAGATGATTGTGCATGTTATCAGGTAAGATGTTTGGCAACAGGTGAATATGCAGAAATTGCAGCAGAAGTGAGACAAAGAAGAGAAACAATTGATACTCCCGATCTTGAAACCATAGATGACATTGACTTCCTAGTTTCTAATAATGAAGCAACTTTGCGTAACTTTAATGTGAACAATGTTGAAGTGGTGGAGAATTCTCCAGGGGAACAATCTTAAGCACCTACTCAAGGTGCCACTAAAGGTGAAGCATCATCTAAGAAAAGAAAAGGGAAATCAAAAAATGACGATGTGGGAATGGACTTATTTGATAAATCTATAGAAAAGCTGGTTAAATGTTTTGCAAAGTCCACTGCAGAAATTGTCAAGAGTGGTCAACCAACTCGTCCTATGTCAGACAATGAAGTTTGGGCTCTTTTGGAAGGATTGGAAATTGATACAAACACATCACTCAAAGCTTACTACTTTCTCATTCGAGATGTTGATGCTCAAAGGTCCATAATTGGATGTCCTCCAGATAAGCGGAAGCAAATGTTGACTTATCTTATGTCTCTCAATAATCAATAAACTTAGTTGTGTATGTATATGACACAATAACTTAAATACTACATTAGTGGTTTTTTTGGAACTTTTTTTAATCCATTTATTTAAAGAAATTGTAAGTTGCTTGTCCAACTAAAGTGACCTTCAATTTATAGACCATAATGCTCTCCAATTTCTTATTTGAGCTGACATTTTTTTTTCATCCAGAAAATTGCTTTTATGTGTTACTTCAAGTTTTCATGCATGGGATCATCTTTAATTTGGGCTTCAAACTTATCTGTTCACAAATCTATACAAATTCTCTGTATGGGACTAACAAGAAAGATTATCAACCATAACAAGAAAGATTTATGTGTTACAACGCAAAGAATGATTATCAACCATAACAAGACACATGAATAAATGCCTAACGAAGAGTACAGTGCGATGAGGGTTAATGAAAAAGAACAAGAAAGTTGATTGCTTATATAGGAAACTGACAAAACTATATTTTGGGCATCTTACAATTTGAAATGCTTTGGGGTTATTAAAATAGTTTCATGGCAACTATACATATTTTATTACAAGGGTAATTTTGGAATAAAAATATTACAAGTCATTCCATTCCATCCATTTTTAATATCACTTCCAAACAATGGTCAAAGGAGTCTATCTCTTATTTTATTTAAACTTTCAAACAATGAAGTGACCCATTTCATTATATTTCATTCCACTCCATTCCATTCCGTTTCATTAATTGTCATTTTATTTCATTCCATTTCATTAATTGTCATTTCATTCCATTCCATCCTAAACTCTTAAATATACTATTAAGCTTTTTCCAAAATCAATCAACTAAAATAAGTTAACCAACTAAAAAAGAGCTGATAAACTCTTCACCGAACAAGGCCAAACTCTCAACTAAGTAGTAAGTATAGCGTTACGGCGAGTTTGGACCAGCTAGCGCTCTTGATATATTCTATGATAAGCCGAGGTGCGCACAGCGCACCGAAACTTATCTCTTCAAAGTTGCAGTCTTGGCTGTACCAGACACTACTCTGTTCAGAGGACAGAGCTCCTATGGCGTTGGCTTCACTCTCATCAACTATAAGTTCTCACCCATTCGGTCCCAAATCTTTATCCAAATTACAATCTGCTGCTACCATGTCCTTCAATTTCACCCTCAAGCCCTTCCCCTCATGCACAAGAACTGCACTTTCCGGAAAGAGGCGCATCAACATCACTATGAAGGCCCAAGCGCTGGACTTTTCAGGTTCATTTTATGAAGGCGGTTTGGGTTCTGATGATGAACCACCTTCTTCAGCCGGAGCTGACATGACGGCCGTCGAGGAAAAGGAGGCGCCCCCCTGCCCACCTGGGCTCCGACAGTACGAGACCATGGCGGTCTTGAGACCGGACATGTCTGAAGACGAACGCTTGGCTCTTACCCAGAAGTACGAGGAGGTAAATGTCTCTTCAGTTAAATTGCATAGGTTTTCTGTTCTGTATTAGGGAAAGGAATATGAATTTTTAAGTTTTCATAGCTTGACCTAGGGAGGGTTAACACAAACACCAAAGTGGTTGCTTAGATATGCATTATATTTGTGCACCTGTAGTTTTAGTGAACTGTAATAACACAAAAATAATCCTGTGAAAGTCCTGAGAAGTTAAGGCCTGAAAGTTCTACTAGTACACAGTCTTATTTGCAATTAGTGAAGAGGCTGATTCACTATAACAATAACAATGTGGAGTGGTTTTGAAAGTATCGATTGGGCTGTGGAAATTTGTTGAATGTCATTCGGTATTTAATCATTTAGGTGTAGCCTGTAAGTTTGCTTCTTCTTTCTTGCGGACCTTGATATTGATTTCATATTGTGAAGACTTTTTGATAGCTTGTTTGGTAGTGAGACACAGTTTGTACAGGCAGAAGAGCAGTGACTCGTAGTTTGTTGGGAACTATATTCATATTTGTTTTTAATACAGAATACAGATTTTGAAAGTTATGATCTTTAAATAAGAAGAGATGAAGTAAAAAGTTCGCCTAAGTAAGAGAACGTTTCCTGGATCAGTGGAAAACAAGGGTACTTTTAAACTGTTAGTCTGGATATCAAACGATACCCATGGATTTTCATTATGGTAACTTGTCAAGTTTCACTGGAAAGTGATCAGTATTATGGTTGAGTTGATGATAGATTTTCCACCCATTATGATGCCTAATATTTGATAATGGTGGTTGGGTGTTTGTCTTCCAGATACTTGTTGCAGGGGGTGGAATGTACGTGGAGGTATTTAACAGAGGTGTAATTCCACTAGCCTATAGTATCAGAAAGAAGAACAAAGCTGGGGAGTCTAACACTTACCTTGATGGAATCTATCTTCTTTTCACGTACTTCACAAAACCAGAATCTATAGCAACTCTAGAGGAGACGCTGAAAACAGATGATGATGTTATTAGGTCAAGCAGTTTCAAAATAAGAAAGAGGAAGTTTTAGGGGAAGAAGACTTGTTAAGTCTGTGATTATGTGATCCATCATCATTTTTCCAAAGCCTTATATTTAATTTCGAATGTTACACTCCAACTTTAGTAGACTTTTGTAGTTGCCAGTGTTATAAACTTGCACAAAAATGCGATTTTTAACAAACTAGAAGGCAAACAAGAAAAGATTGACGTCTAACCCAAGGGGTGTGGTTGAATGGTAGGGACTTATTCATCCTTAATCAAAGGTCAGGGGTTCGATCCTTGGCTTTGGGTATGGAGTAGTCTTAAATCTTTGGGCCAGCTGTTTCACCCTTTGAGGTGCCTACAAACCAGCGAGGGGTTTAGTCACTGGATCTGCCGGTAGATACTCTGGTCTAAGACCAAAAAAAAAGAAAAGATTGACATCTAGAGATCATCCAAAAGTTGCCTATATCACAACCCAAAGATTGTGAGATTGCCCCTAACAGGAGTTAGATTTGAACCAACAGTTTGATTTGATAAGATCTTAATTTGCCAATTCCTCCGGTGTTTAGCTTGCCTCCTTTCTTACTTGTGATTTAGCACGGGGAGGACGAAAAATGAGAGAGGCGTGAAGGTGGGGAAGGAAGAGAAGAGAGAAATATTTGTCATTTGAACAAGGTGTTAGAGAAATTAAAGCACTGATTTCACTCATTATGCTTCTTAGTCCTTTTTAACGAAATTACTCGTAGAAAATGGCTGAAATTAGTCTTTGAACTTTTGTATTGAATTCAAAAGTGTAACTATAAGTATAATTATTATTGTCTTTTTATTAAAGTAGCATAATTCATATTGTTAAATAAAGTGGCACTGTTATAAATATATGATAACAAAATTTCTTGATTAGGCAATAAAATAAACAATGTTGTTTTAAGTTTCGACTAAGGTGACATAAGAGTTTTAAACTATAGCAATAATGTTAAATTGATATTACAACAATTTAAATCTTTATGAGGTAATAAAGTGACCTTTTTTAGACAATAATTTATAACAACAAAAGCAACAATTTATTCTTTGTTGTCAATAATATGTTAATATAAAAACAAACTATTGTCATTAAGTAGGCAACATCCGTATATATATTAAAAGCAATATACATACATTGATGCATGTCTTAATTGCGTATGTATTATCAAATGTAAACAACAACAAAATTGCATTTTTATGTGCTATAGTCCGTAAGTACTTATAAAATTCAACCTTTAACATGTTCAAAATACAACCAAAAATAACTAGCTAAAATATTCACCTACACTATCTTCTTCCATTTTATATGGAATATAAGTGAATTAATCTAAATACTAAACAAAACCAATATGTATAAGCACTCTAAAATTTGTTACCAAGTACCTCCTTATCTGCTCTTAATCATCACCTTCCTATAAAAGGAAAAAAAAATAAGTAGATTAGAATTATAAAACTACTATGCTCACAAACAGGTTAATATATTTAAATAATGAAATACTAACTACTTTATTGCGACTTCAATTTAATCAAAACAAATAATACAATAAAAAAATTAATAATACAATGATTTAATTCTTTTTATGAACAAATTCAAAAAGCATGAACATAGGCAATTAATCTCAATAAAAAAGATAACAAGATAATGTACAAGAACAATGCATTAAGGAAATTTGTCACCTCATATTCTTCATATTGATATGTATGGTTTGGAGGAATAAAAGATTTCTTTCTTGATTGACTAGGTGCAATCAATTTACAAAACATGCCTATATTAGTGATGTTATCTTGCTCAAGCTGATATTGAATAAAAGAGAACATTTGTTTCATCATTTCTTCTCTATCAGCTATTTTATTTGAATGCATGAATTAGCCTAAGGAAGTCACAGATCAAATGAGGTATCTTATTTATGCCAACCTTAAACGTGATTTCCACTGCTATCACTTGGAAGAACACACGAAACCTTTCTTTGTTCAATCTGGAGAACCCTTCGGTAGAATATCTAAAATAGAAATGCAAGACAATACCTTGTGGAAATTGAGATGATCATTAAAAGGACTACAACACTCAATTTGTCCTTGTACACAAATAAGCCAGCCATAGCACCAATTCTTAGAGCCATTGCCATAACTCTTTGCCAATTGTCCAATATGAAGTACTGAGTGCTCCTACACCATCTCCTTGCTAAATTATAATCAAGTGTAGGTTTCAGCTTCTCGCTTAACATTTTGGTTAAATTTTTGCTCTCTCCTACTATTACGGACTGTTTTGCTCCTTGCAATAGAAGCACTTCAAAGGGAGAACAGTTGTTCCACTGTGAACATTTGTTTTAGAATGACCTAAAAGAAAGCTAAATAGCAACTCCAACAGAAACCAAAGAACATCTGCAAGAGTTTTCCAGCACAAGACGAATGATAGATAAAGTTGCATAAATAGGATCAAATATTTCATTGATCTTTAACTCCCTCTATAATCTATTAATAGCCAGGTTTCTATATTTTAAGATTGCAATTATGAAGAAAAATGCATCAGATTCAAATACGTTAACTAGTTTTTCAAAAGTAATAGTTCTCAATGTTATATGTAACTAGTGGAAGGTAGAGTTCTGTTTTACTTGGTAATATTTATTTTCATATTTTGTTTGAGAATCCTACAAGTATATAGATCATAAGTAAATGAATTTCCATGCAACAGTAGTAGATTCTTCACCTAAGTAGATCTCCCAAAGATATCCTAAGTGTCACCTTTGAACTTGTTTTGGCTTAAATCTAAGAAGATTAAATTGCTCAGACTTAAAAGAGAACCTAGTATAACCTAACAAAAACTGTTGTTTCATAGGATCAATACTTGAAGACTAGAAATTGACCCTACCTCAAAAGGGATCTTCTCATTGAAGTTATTCCTATACAGATTCAAGTTGGTAAAGTTCTTGTATTTCAAAATCTCTCGTGGAGCCATACCTCCAAATTTGTTTTACTGAAAAGTTAAAAATTTAAAGGGACAATTTTTTGGAAACAGGGACCTTGAAACTTCACCATTAAAGAAATTTTCAGAGACTGAAAACTCTTTAAGCCTAGAAAATTCCGTCTATATACTCCAACTGAAATCATTGGAACTCAAATCAAGGCATTTTAAGTTTGAACATCTATCAAAAGCGCTATGAATACCACTAGTGAAATTATCATTAGAAATAATTGCAACTACCATGATATCTCAAACTAGAAAGCGAGATGAGATGCAACAGCCATAACCTCAAAATCTGCTTCATGAAATATATTATTACAAGCTACAACCACCACATAGAAGATGGAGAGGTGATTTTACACTATGGTAGATCACATTAAATTATTAAACTAGAGAAAAAGCAAGAGGTACAGTTCAACATTTGTAAATTATAAGGCTTAACAAATAAATTAGAGAACTATTGAATTTTGCAATTAAGAAATTACAGCACGTCAAAACCCAAAACTTATAGCACAAATACACACAAGAATCCACATCGTGTTGGATAAAGCATGGGTAGATAGAGAGATTAAACTCTCCTTATCACCTCTTACTTGTAATCAACCATCTCAAAAATGCAAGAAAAGAAGAAACAACATTCAAATCAAATAAACCTAAGAAACAAGAACAACACAACCATTAATTCAAGCCAATTCTTTAAATAAGAGATCCAACTAGAAGCAACATTACAACATACAAACAAGAACCGGAAAAAAAAATGCAATACCAGTTTTGGAGTACATTACATGAAGGCAATTATTTAATGTATGAAATGGACATATCATTCGGAGACACCGTAGATCACTAGGTCTCGTGCATGAATGAGTATAGTGGCAATTGCTATGCTTTTGTTTTTTAACTAGTGTTTAAACAATATGAATGTTACACCAATGCTCAAAAAACAACAAAACAATATAAATGCTACACCAATGCTCAAAAGTTTTTTTTTAATAATTATCAGCCAAAATCTTGAGTTTTAATGAGGGAAGAGATCGTGGAAAAAAAAATGAAAAAACAACCCTTAACAAATTAGCCAAAGAAATCGTAGTTGTACGATTAATTACTTCACCTATTGTTTAGTCTAGGTGAGGGAGTGCTTGGTAGGGGCTCAAATTCACCTATTCATGACCTCTATTGCCAAATAGTTTCGTCTAGAAAAACAAAGGGAAAGTTAAAAGTCTTAAGTGATTTGGTGCCTGTGTATAGTTCTCTCATATGCAGAAAACTATATATATATATATATATATATAATATGACATATAATTCAAAATAATAATACTTTAATTGTTGTTAGTTATGACAAAGTTTGCCTATTCAGGTTTGATTTCACCAGACTTGGCTCAAGTTAACTAGATTTCAAGCAACGTTTATTTTTTTAAAATATTTTTAGGTTTTAGGTAGAGTTTGGACTATTTGGTCTAACCTAATATTACTTTGACATTGGCCTAACATTCCAACAGTAAAATTGATATCCAATCGAGTACAAGTTTGAATATACATTAGACTCCTAACTATAGATGCGTAGGGAATAAATTCCATTTCCTTTCGTTCCAAATCATTCTTAGGATATTGCATTTTACTAAATTTATTCTCTTTCTAAAATTGGAACTACTCCTACTAAGCGTTTTTCATCCTAAATCTCTCTAATACTTTATTGATATATCCTTTCTGAGACAACCCTAACAATCATTGTGCCTCGTTATGGAATATCTCTATCCTAATCATATAGGATGCCTCACCCATATCTTTCATTTCAAAGTTATTAGAGAGAAAATTCTTTACATCACATAACAAGCCCAAATCATTAGTATCCAAAAGAATATTATCAACATACAGTACCAAAATAGTGAACTTGCTCCCACTAACCTTCATATAGATACACGTATCAACAATGTTCTCTACAAAACTATAAGCAGTAACGATATCATTGAACTTAAGATACTACAATCGAGAAGCTTGTTTCAAACCATACATTGACTTTTTAATTTACACGACGTGTTTTCCTTTTCTGTAGTTACAAAACCTTTTGGTTAGTCCATATAAACTTTTTTTTCTAAGTCACCATTAAAAAAAGCGGTCTTTTCATCCATTTGGTGAAAATTTAAATTATAATGAGCTATCAATGCCATAATAATTCTTAAAGAGTCCTTCGAAAATGGGGAGAAGGTCTTTTTAAAGTCAATGACATCCTTTTGAGTATAATCTTTGGCTACAAGTCTATCTTTGTACCTTTCAATATTACCTTTCGAGTCCCTTTTGGTCTTAAGACCCATTTACAATCCACTTGCTTTGAGCCTTCGAGTAACTCAACTAGTTCCTAGACTTGATTATTAATCATAAATTTTAACTCTTCTTTCATAATGTTGAGCCACTTTTTAGAATTGTTACATTTTACGACTTCTTTAAATGAAATTGGATCCTTATCAATGCTCAAGTCACACTCGTGCTCAAGTGAATACACCACATAGTCATCTAATATAGCTGACCTTTTCTCCTTTATAGACTTTTGCAATATTGTTTCTTGCAGTATCACTTGATCTTTTGTGACTTGAACATTATTTACTGGTTCATTATTGACATTCTCTTCGTGTGGGTTTGGAATATTAATTTGTTGCTCCGATATGTTGGGTGATTGTGATACAATAAGAAAATAACAACTTGAGAAGAGACTATAGGTGAAGGATTTCCACCTAATTCTCTTTAATATGCACCTTTTGTGGTTCCCCACATTTTTAATAAACCTAACATTACCAAACTCAGCTATTCTTATACCATAGTTAAGAAAATAAAATATGTACCCTTTGAAAATTTCTAGATAACCGATGAAATAATTATCAGGATTATAAATCCTTGTTTCTCTTGGGCAACCCCTAACATGCAGGTGCCTCAAGCTAGGTTTTCTACCTGTCAATAGTTCATAAGGTGTCATAGGAACTGCTTTACTAGGAACCCTATTAAGTAGATATGTAGTTGTCTTTAATGCATACATCCATCAAGATAAATGTACATTAGTGTAATTTAACATACTCATAACCATATCCATAAGAGTACAATTATGCCTTTTAGCTACATCATTCTGTTATGGTGTACCAGGCATTATATACTGTACACATATGCCCTGACTTTGAAGAAGTTTTACAAATGGACCTGGGCACTGTCCATTCTCATCATATTTCCCATAATATTCACCACCTCTGTTAGACCTTACTACTTTCACTTTTTTATCTAACTATCTTTCTACCTCATTAATGAACACTTCATGAATGTCCACCGATTGACACTTTTCATGCAATAAATAGAGATAACAGTAACATGAGTAGTCATCAATAAGGTGAAAAAAAATACTTTTCACTATCCCAAGATGGAATATGAAATGAACTATATATACCAATGTGTATTAATTCAAGTAATTTAGTATTTCTGATGGCCGAATTCTTAGAAATGTGTTTGGTTTGCTTGCCTTTAATGCAATCTATACACACATCCCAATTAGTGAAATCTAGTTGAGATAAGATTTCAGTTTTCACTAACCTCATCACCCTTTCTTTAGATAGATGATCTAACCTTTAATGCCATAAGTAAGCATAGTGTTCATTATGTGCACTACATTTATTACCAATATGGTTTTCAACATGAAACAGAGATTCACAATAATTAACATCAAGGTTAAAATGATATAAATCATCCATTAATGTATCAGAACCATATTAGTACTGTTGTTTATACAAAGAAAAAACATCGTATACAATATTGAAATTGAAACCTATTTTATCTAACTTACTAACAGAGACTAAATTTCTAGCAAATTCAGGAACATAAGGACATTTTTCACAATCTAGATTATAATCAATGTTTAAGATTAATCCGTACATCCTAATTCTTTTATTTGTGCCTTCATTATATTACCTATATACAAGAACTCTTCAATTCCATTTATGGTTTGGATTGAAAGAAATCCCTAGATAATATGTGACATATGAGTAGTTGCACCTGAATCTAACTACCAGGAATGATTGGGCACTTCAATAAGATTTGATTCGAAACATACTGAAACATAATACTTCCGTTTCTTTTCGAGCCAATCATTTCTCTTAGGGTAATCTTTCTTGAGGTGATCAAATTTTTTACAGAGAAGACAACGCTGCTCTTTATAGATTTGGCCCTCATTAACCTTTATTGGGGCCTTATCCTTCTTATTGTTCTTCCTTCCTGGCTTTCCCTTTTTGCAACTAGCTTCATTGAGTATTGTAAAAAGAACAGAGTGTTCCTTCATGTTCTATAATCTCCCTTCCTCCTGCTCCAACATAGCCTTGATTTCTTGAAAGTTCCATTTCTCTTTAAGAGTGTTGTAATTAACTTAGAACTGACCAAATTCAAGAGGAACTGAGTTGATGATGAACTATACTAGGAAGGATTCATTCACATCCATACCCATTGATTTGAGCTTTGCAGCCAAATTTGCTATGCCTGTTACATGATCGTGGATAGGTCGAGACCGATCAAACTTCTTGGTCGCCAATTCACTCATCAAGTTTCCTACAATAAACTTGTTAGTTATATCTGGTTACAAGTACTCTCTAATTTTCATCATGTATTCCCTTGCATTCTCCATATTAGGCATTGATGGCTTATAATTTTAAGCCATTGTTAATCGCGCCAAGTTTAGACTCAGCCTATTAAACTTTTCTCAAGCCTTAAAATATGTCTTTTTAGCTTGTGTACTAGTCTTAGTAATGGTTGCAGGCTTCTCAACAACTAATGTCAGGTCCTTATCCATAATACCTAATTGAAATTGGATTTGCTCAGACCAATCGATGTAGTTGAGCCCATTGAACATGATCAAACCATTGCTCATAGCTAACAAATTATTAGAAGTTGTAAATGTCAAAACAAACTCACACATTAATGCTTTGAGTACACTTAATGGATTTAAACAATAAAAACTTTAATATATACATTTAAGTTCACCTTTGGTTAATACTTAGATACATATCCTTAATCCATAATGATGTTAACAACATATATATACACAATTTAATAAACAGTGAATCATACTCAAGTTAATATATATGTTATCTTTGGATATACAAACATATTCACGAAGTATATCGATAAGTCTCTTTAATGTTATTAATTATAAGTAATGATCTACTTTTGAGTGATCTCCCAGCATTATAATTAATATCCTCAACTGTTCAGTTCATCTTTTATGTCATTTATTAGCATCATATAGCATGAACAATTGAAAGAACACATAATTAAATGTCTAAATATCTTTTCGAGCAAGGTTATTTTGGTGACTAACAAGCTTTCTATACAGTAAAGATTGAATTAAGTATAAAAAAATTTGAAATTTAACTATAAGGTTGAAAGACCATACTGTAAAGTCCAAAAACACTCTTAGGGATTAAACTGCAATTTTCATTAACAAAGAGAATGTTTTTTAAGACCGTCCATTACAGAATGAAATATGACAAAATGACCAAGAACTTGATATTAACAAAAGTTTGAGCCATCTCGTAACCTCTTTGTTTTGTATTCAATATTAATAATTATTTTCCTTGACAAAGTTATAAGCATTCAACGCATGTTCATTACGTGCATGTGTTTTACTAGTAGCAGAGGCAATAAAATAACATTAATGCATTCATATCTTTTCTCTAACTCTCCTATTTTTCATTGACCTTTACAAATTATAGTAAGCAATTCATGCAAACACAAATCCAATGCCTAGACCCGACGAAATACAAGGTAATAGACTTTTCTTTAACCTTTTGTTTTTTAGAATTCATGCAAATTGCAGTAAACAATTCATGCAAACACAAATCCAAAGTCTTTAATGGTGGGTCCCATGAAATACAAGGTAATTGACTTTTCTTTAACCTTTTTGTTTTTCGGAATGGAAATGTTGTGTATAATTTATATTGACTTTGGTTGCCTTCATATCTTGATTTTGGTTACAAATTCTTGTGTTTTGATCCAAATGTGAGATGAATTGAGTGAAAGTGGTGTCAATATTGCATGCACGTTAATTAGATTATCCTGCGAATGTCGCATGAAAAATTAGAAGAATTATGCATGAAATGATGAAATGGGATGTGAACAATGCATGCAACAAGTTAATTCAAGTATAAAAGGTGTCACACCCCTAACTATAGAAGTTAGGGGGTGTGACAATAGGAATCACACCCATGATTAGTTTGAAAACTTAAAGAATTCTTTAAGGTTTATTATTTGAAAACTTAGTGATTTTCACTCTCACCAAGATTATTTTGAACTATGATAGCCAAGGCTTATTTTTCAAGAGGATTTTCTCACATTTGATCATTGTTTTAATTTTCAAATTTCTTTTTCCCAAAAATCCAAAAATACTTTTTACACACTTCTCTTACAATTAGTTCAATTCTGTTAGTTTTCTTGAAGAACCAAAACCCCCTTCCTAACTAATTTAGTTTGCATTTCATGACATTTAGGCTAGCTTAGGTCCATTGCATTAGGTTCTAGTTAAGTGAGACAACCTGAGGTTGCACTCTATATTGCAATCCTTGGAATTAAATTTTTTATTCGACCTCTCAGGGTAAGGATAAAAGACAAACCGCGAATCAAAATGACGTCATTGCCAGGGAACCAAGCAATTGGTTTTCTTTAGGTTAGCCGTTGTCATTTTTTGTTTCTCATTGAGGTTAGGAACCTTTTCTTCTACATTTTATTTTAGATAGTTTAATTTCATACTTGTCAATAGTATAGGATTTTTATTTTTCTTTGCATAGCATTTAAATTTTGAAAACACAAACAAAAGCATACATCCA
>JAOTAX010000197.1:27210230-27223849 GCA_025629825.1 Erythroxylum guanchezii
TAACCATAGCTAACCTATTATTAAACCAAAGAAAATATTTGAGTCGATGATCGAGGTCTATGCATAATAATTAGGAATTTCCTGGCTAAGTTTTCGTTTATTGAGTAAATCAATTTTATCTGTATTCTTTACTAGTTGAATCATAGTTATTATTTTATTTTCTTCGTGATTATATTAATTAGTAGTTTTAGCAGAAAACCCCCAAACCCCCCTTTTTAATTAATTTCATTCGTTCTTTGGCATTTGAATAGAATCAATTTATTCCATTCTCTGTGGATCAACCCCATTTACCACTGTGCGCAATTTATATTCGTTTGGTGTTTGGGAATTATTTTTGGTGGATTCGACACCCATCAGTCAGCGAAATGAAGAAAGCAATGGGCACGATAACTTTTCAATTCATATTCAAAAAGGTGAAAAACTAGGACATGCAATTGACTGCAATGAAGGATCAAGATTGCATATGGTAACTAATTCTTATAGACCACCAATCCCATATCGAAGCCATCTTAAAGACTCAAAACGACATAAGCAATTTTCTGATCTTTATTAGGTATGACCAAGAACATTACAACTTATATGAAGTTCTTTAAGGAACTAAGCACCAAAATATAGAAGTTTGAGCCAAACAAGAAGGTGATAGTTTCAGAAGTTGCAAGTACAGTGCTTCAGTAGCAATTACCCCTTAAATTGAAAGACCTAAGGAGTTTTCTTGTGCAAGTATCAATGGGTAATAGTGACGAGGTTAAGGGTATGCTTGACCTTAGAACAAGTATAAAACTTATGCCTCATTTTATTTATGAGAAACTAGATTTAGGACAGTTAAGACCTACCAATATGTGCTTACAATTAGTTGATAGGTTAATCCGTTATTCAAAAGGAATAATGGAAGATGTGTTAGTGAAGGTTGGAGGATTGATTTTTCTCGTAGATTTTGTGGTCTTAGATATGAGGGAGGTTAAAGAGCAAAGGAAGGAGCACATTATACTCCTAGGGAGGCCTTTTATGGCCACTGCCAATTCCTTGATTAATGTGAAGAACGGGAAATTGAGCATGACTATTTTGGGAGAAACAATAAAATCTTCTATCTTTAATGTTAAACACATTCATATTACTACTGTTTTTTAAAAATTCTCTCTTATGGATCAATTTAATTATGCATACCTTGATTTTGCATTACAGGAAGAAGAAGAAAAGAAGTTAGGCTTGGTGAAAGAAATTGATAAGTGTTGTCAATTGCTAGACGATGCAACTAAGGGAGAGGGTTGGCAAATTCTTGGAGAAAAATCCCAATGAAAAGAAGAAAACAGTGGAATCACTTTAAGTGATTCACCTTGAGCATGACGGTTGAGGTGTCCAGCTAAAAGGCATTAAAGAAGTGCTAAATAGGAAGCAACCCATATAATTTCTATTTTATTTTTCAATTATTTGTTTATTATTCCCTTTTAGTGAAACTCGACATAGTCTGTTTACTTTAAGTACACAGGCCTGCTTTTCAATCTCTTCTATTTGCCTTCCTCATAGTAGTTCTCCACTCTTCGATGTAGGATGCCATGCTCCACACCTCATCAATGCAGCCACCACCCACACTTTTATATCGTATTTGTATCCTTGTTCTTATTATTATTTTTACTACTTGTTAGTTTAATTTCTTTTGGTTTTAATGCTTGTTCTTATTCATGTTATTTTGTGTCTTATATCTTTCTTTTACTTTTTTGGATCACATTAGGAACAGTGTGATATTTAAGTGTGAGGGGAGTATTAGTTTAAAAAATTATTATTTGTGCATTGTGTGTTCGTTTTTCCCATTTAATAGTTAGAGATGCATGCTCATTAAATGAACCCAATCTGGATTAGAAATGAATATTATGAGTGAATGAGTATACTTGCATACTTAGGCTGATTAACTTGGATTCAGATTAAAAGGACATTAGCTTGTTGTGATAGATGAATGACACCTTTCATTTGGTAAGAATTTGAGCCCTTTTGAAATATTTAACACCAAATTTAAGTATTTTTTACTGAGACTGTTCTTTCATGATTAAGGAACTCTAAAACTTGCTTACAAATACTAGTGAAGATCACATAATATTACACAAATATTGCAATGATGAAGGTAATTAGGATTTATCCTTTTTGCTTAAAAAGCCACCATAATGTTACAGTTAGTGAGCCCCATTGAGCTTAACATGAAACCTTTTCTTTCTTTAAACCCAAATTATGAGCCTTTGCCTTAATTATTTATCCTCTTTGTTATATCTACCATAAGGCAAATTGAGCATTTGAAATGGTATTCTTGGGATTAGAGAGTAATTGTTTGAATAAGTGTGGGGGATCATAGAATATAGTTGACTATTGCATTAGGAATAGGTATGGATGTAGTAATTATCTTTCTTCTATATTTTTCTTTTTTTAATTTCCTTGTTTTAAATAAATTCATAAATAAAAAAGAAAGAAAGAAATGAAAGAAGAAGAAGAAGAAGAAGAAGAAAGACACTAAAAAAATAGAGAGAAATAAGAAAAAAAAAAGGAAAGAGAAGACAACCAGAAAATGAAAAGAAGAGGAGATATGTAAAAATGGGGAGTGTTAACTTTATTAAATGAGAGGAAAGAATTGAGTGTTTTATGGTTTATTGTTCTGTATTATTTTAAATGCTCAATTTGTTTTGTAGTTTTAAACTGCGACTTTCCTTTTTCCTACCTTTAGCCCGACCCCGTTACAACAATAATAAAGATCTTCAGATTGAGGTTTGTGTTTGATATGAGTGGTTTAGATTGGATTGATAAGCAAGTTTATGGTAGATGCCTTACATGAAATGAATGATGAGTGAATATATCCCACCTTTGAATGCTTGAGAGGATGGAGAGTAGAGTGAGTATCTATCACACTTGTTAATGGTCTTTGAGTTGAAGTACTTGTTAATTTTGGCTAAACATATGGAGAATAGTCTGTTCATGGAGTATTATGAGTTTCAAGTTCTCAAATTATATTTATTGAAATGATCGTTGATATCTTTGACCGTTCCCACATTATTTGGGAACATTGTTGTTTTCATTGTTTGTTTTTGTATAGTCTAGTATTCTTTATTTTTTTTAAGGACAAGCATAATTTAAGTGTGGGGGAATTGTTGTGTCTAATTTCTATTGACTTTACTTACCTTTATATCATGATTTTGGTTACAAATTCTTGTATTTTGATCCAAATGTGAGATGACTTAAGTGAAACTAATATGAATATTGCAAGCAAGTTAATGGGATTATCTTGTGAATGTTACATGAAAAATTAGAAGAATTATGCATGAAAGGATAAAATGGGACGTGATCAATGCATGCAACTATTTAATTCAAGCATCAATGGTGCCACACCCGTGACTATGGAAGTCACCACTGTGACAATGGGAGTCACACGTATGACTCCTATGTCATGGGTGTGACAATGGTGGTCACACCCATGACCACCTCGTACATACCCGTGACAACAATTTCTTTAATTGTCCAACTTATTACATGGCAACTGCAAGTTTGAGGGCTCAAAAGCCTAAACCTAAAATGAGACTACAAATAGAGAGAAGACAGGCCAACGGCTGCGGGACTTATTTTGGGATACTCTGGGAACGCAAAAGAAAGAACAAAGCGAAGGTGTGGAGGCAAAGAAGAAAAAAGAGAACAAAGAGTAGTCGGGTGAGGTGAAGAAGAAGAACAACAGAGAGGTGAAAGCAGAGTTAGCATTCGTTTGTCTAGGTGATCATCAACCAAAAGCAGAAGGCTTCAAAGTGGTAGGAGATCACTGCAACTCCCTTATCCGATCCTTGTTTGCTTATTTTATTCCTATCTTTTGCATTATTTCTGTGTTATTTTACTGGATCAGTACTATGTTAGCTTAACCAACTGTTACTCTGTTAGCTTTTGATAGTTTATTTTGGATATTCACTTGGTTTATTGCTTTAATACTTCTCTTATACTGATATTTATTCCATGATCGGCTAATCTCTTTTTCTTGAGAATTAATGTAGCTAGTTTAGTCAAATATGCATGATTGAGTTACTGTGTTGTTATCTTATGTTTGCTATAGTTTTTGAACTGAATGGATGAAAAAGCATGACCAAACTTTGCATCATTTTGGTATTAAACGAAGGATCGAGAGAAGAAGTTTCATATGGAATGAGAAACTATAGACGCTTAGGTTAAGAATTAAAAATATATTAACTTAAGTGGTAATTATTAGTCGAGTTTCCATAATTAATTCAGATGATAACTTGTCGAATAAGAAAGTTAGACTTAGTTTACTATTCAAGTTAATCTTATAATCTAACTGTTAATTTTAGTAAGACAATTATCCAATCATTTCCCCTTAATCATGCATAAGATATTAAATTAGTGAAATTAGTTCTTATGAGTTTCCAAATCAATTAATTAATCTGCTTTTGCTTCCAGTTAAATCAGTTCACTTTTTAGAATAATTGCATAATTTTCTTTAAAACCTTTACTCAACACATCGGGATAGAATGTTTAAGATTGCATTTGTTTTTTTTTTTGTTGTCAAGATTAATTCAAGTGGATCAATTTCACCTTCATGGGAGACGACCTTGGGTAATCAACTACAACTTCCCTCGTATACTTACGAATAAGATAGTCTAAGTATTTTTAGAACTTATTTTGGCATAACAAGAAATCACGGTTTCCACCCCAATATCCATACCCACTCACACATAAAGCATCACATCAAGTTTGGTTTGTTTTCTTAATAACCTAGAGATCTTTTTGTTTATATCAGAGGCTAAGTACGTTATTTTTAACGATCTTTACAAAGATGTTGGGTTCGTTTATTCATTCAGTTTCTGAAAATCGAGAGTATTCTAAATATGTTACTTTGGTCTATGAGACAGAACATTCATTGGTAAAATTCTAATGTTAACATTAATGCTAAGTCAAAGTGTCATAATTATGCTCTGATACCACACCTAAAATTGATATTATAATACTCTAAACAATATTTCAAGTTTAGACTTCTCCTAAGATCATCTATAACACAATTGATTCAACTTATTCAATTAGAATTCATGCTATAAGAGAAAATGAAATACTAACCTTGATATATGCTTAATATGTGTCTACAATGATAGATATTTAATTTTTTTTAATTGCAAACTCCTTCTCTATTAAAGAAGTTTATCCACTCTTTCCTTCAGCTTTTTTTCGTTATTTTCTAATAGTGCAAGAGCATATGTTTATCTTTTGGTAACAATTCACTTGAAAGAAGGTAGAGGGAAGAGTTCTTTTAATTATATTAAAACCTTAGTGATTCTAATGTTCTATACAAGTCCAATAACCATTATTTTAGGTCACATTATATTAGAATCAACTCAAGTAATATGGACCACACCTTTATGACTATTAAATCAATCTAACATAATGATCTACTAAGTTAAAAGTTCTTGAGAGTTTTTTACGAGAAAATTCTACATGGATAGCTTTACTGATAGATTCTTTTTGTTTTTTCATGTAAAACTTTTGTAGTTAATCCTTCCTATTAAGTACGTGCACGGAATTGGCAGATGACTTTTTTCTATGAAAATAAATTGAGACAATGATATTTTCAATTAGATTTTTAATTGAATATTTTACTATTTTTTAATTGAATTTTCCAAAATTATTGTCTTTTTTTTAATGTTAATTACTTCTTTATGAAAATAATTTTCCCAAGAGTATTTTATTAGGTAGAACGAGTCCATAACAAATCTTATTCACCTAACGGCTAATGGAGTAATACCGAAAACAAATCACTGGGAAGACAGCATACAGAAGAATGCACTCCTAGTGTGTTGATGTACAACAGAACCCATTTGTGTACAAATACCCCCTTGCCTTATCTCTGAACGTCTATAGAACTTCAATCAACATATACAAACTTACATTCATCACTACCAAGGGTTATATATAGTTTCTATTTAGTTATGCTTCAAAGTAAAAGTAGCCGCAACATATAGAGCGCATGCGAGCAAAGTTGCAATGGTGGTGGTAATTGTGGGCAATTTCCCTTTATCATTCCTGAAGATAATGGCTTCATAGATAGGCCAAGAATTCAGTGTCCCATATCCTGCTATTAACATTTGGATCAACAGTCCTTCCATGTTGGTTCCAACAGAAAATTGGAGCATCCCCCAAGTAAAAGAGGCTAAGTTGATCAGTGCTGCCATTGTTAGGGACACGAACATAGGTGAATGTGTTCCAAATTCAAAGATCTCCTGCTCATATCTTTTGCTTTGTTCTTGGCCTATTACTTTGCTTGTGACATTGAAGCCAGATGCTGAAATGCCCAACACCTTGAGCAAGTACTCAATTGAACCTAGAAGGGAGCTTGAAAGGCCCTTCACGAGCCACATTCGTTGATCATTCATCCACTTTCGGCACGTTCCTCCAACTGAGACAAAATCCATCAAACCCTGGGCATACGATCCTAGGAATAGAAACACATACATATGAAACCATGGTTCTGAGACCTGCAAGTATTTACATTGTGTCAGTCACCACCTTGGGAAACGAAACTGTCATTACAAATAAGGGATATGATTCATGCAAGAAAAAATATAATTATTCTTGTGAGTTTTACATACCTTCGGGAAGATTGGGACGTTATTCAGAAGAGCCAACTGGGGAAGAAAGGCGTATATAGCTATTGGGATTGACCAAAGAGGCCAGAATGCATATTCAGCATAAGCCAAAGCCATACATGGCGTCAGATGCCTGAAACCAAAGGTTAGTGGACTGTACTTTGAAAACCCCACTTCAAGGAGACCAACGGCCCATCGTTTTTGTTGATTTAAGGAATCCAGCAAACTAAACGGTGCATCCCCCAAAAATGCTGGCCTCTCAGGATTGCAGAAGATGGACCTCCATCCCTCACAATGCAGCCTATATCCTGTGTAATAATCCTCGACCAGTGAACCATATCTATAACCTATCTGCACATATTTTAAAATGCTAACTAGTTCAAATTCCAATATGAACATAACTCGTAAATGACTAAAAAGGAAAAACACTGAACATTGAATAATGATCTTGCCTCGCTGCCCCACTTAGTTTTGTTCTCAAAGTCGCAACCGGCAACTTCGTGTGCCAATGTCATAGTTTCTATGGACCGCAAGTGCTTGTTAACAGCATTGTCTGGTCGCAGTTCACGGAATTCCGGCGAGAGAATGTCCGACGGGTCCCCGAAAAAGGCTCTCCGAGAAAAGAAACACCCCGTTCCGAAGTGATTACTACCCATCAAGCCGTCATATCCCATCGGATTAATTTCGAACAAATGTTTGAACTCACCAGCATAGATATCGCTCTTGTTAATCCCTTGAAACCTCTGAGGAAACTGAATGAAAGCATACTGGGAAAGAATTTTAGGATCGGAATAATAACAGAGCACACGGAGAGGCGTTCGAGGGTCGTTTGAGTACATGTCACAGTCTAGTACCAAGATTATTGGAGAATTTGTCATGACAGCCGACACTCGAAGCTTCAAAAGATACGGGAAAATAAGATTAACAAGGAGATAATGTGAAAAAATAAAGTTATTACTCGTATAGTATTGAAATAGCAAATACCAGGGCATTTAGAGCACCAGCTTTGAAGTGGTGATGCCAAGACTTGCTCTTCTCTCTGGATACGTACACAAGATTTGGCATAAATTGGCCAACCATGTCGCTGTCAGCGGTATTGTCTAATAAAACCTGCTCATAGTAGTGTGACCTCATTACCAGTCTTTATTCTTAATTTGAAGGATAACTGTTTCTACGCTGGTCTATAAATATCATTTTCAAGTACGAAGCTGTTCTAGTTTCCAACCGTCAACTATGCATTATAACTTGCGACAAGAGACATAATGAGAACTAGAAACGGAGAAGGGCACGTGGAAAATTTAGACCTGAATGACGGCGGGATGATTTTGTCGACTGAATTGATCGGTCCATTTGCTGAAAGCCTCTCTTTCGTTGTCGTTACTTACATACTCATCAGCAACCTTTCCCGTCTCTACCGCATGTTGGATCCTTACTTTCATGTTTTCATACATTGTCTGAATTATAGAGGGTGTCAAACTCCGTCACTTGATTGTTTGCCAAAGAAAATAACAATGCAATAACTTGAAAGTAGTATTTAACAACTTTTACTGTTGTACTGAGCATTAAAAATGAAACGCGTCTACCAATTAAATTAACGAAGTAAAAGCAATACCCTAAATATTTAGTTATTAACTGTATAGTTGTTTCTATTAGATTTAATCAATGGAAGAGTTTAACATTTTTATAGCTCAGCAGACCAACTCATAAAGTATCAACTTTCTCTACCAGTAGTTGCCAGCATTTCCACATCATGATGGACTAATCCAGGCCCTACTATGTCTCACACCAGATTTCTACAGTTGCATGGGCATCATATAATTGCTTACTCATCTACTGCTGTTCTCCTACCATTCCCACAGCTCTTCTTAGATCAGTCTCCTTTAATTCTCCAGATTGCGATGAATTAATTGATCCAGACTTAATATTTTCTTGTTGTTACATCTAATTAAAGAGATTTAGAAAGAAATACTTTTTGTTAAGAAATAGAGAGAGATAAAGACATACAGGAATAGGGAATAAGTTAAAAAAAAAAAAATTAGAGAGAAGATAAAAATTACATTTTTCTAATTGATTTTTTAGTCTTGATTACATATCTATACATTAATAAATAACAAAGTTGAGTTACACATGACATTTCAAATTTTTGACGGGAGAAAGTGCTGTACGGCAGCCAAGATATTTAGAGTCAGTAGCAAAACAACTTCCTGAGTCACTAGTAGATTGACCTTTAGCCTAATATTAAAAAAATAGAATTACCTTAATTTTCTCAGTCTCCGGCGAGGAAGGATAGTTTGACTCGAAGTATGCGTTAGGGCTTCTCTCTAATATGTTGTTATCCCTGCAAAAGGGTAGCCAGTAACGAGCGAATTTAGCAGCTTCCATAAAAGCAAAGAGGGTCAAATTCGAGCCACCGTCGTCTGATACAAAGACTGAGAGCTTCTCTGTTGGATAATCATAAGCCATTACCGACAATGCAGTGCTCACTACATTCATTGGCGGCTCCTTGTACGGATCCGCCGTGCATATGAATATGTCTAAAGCTGGATAATAACTTCGTTTCATGACCTTCTCGAGGTTTTCCGGGAACTCCTTGCGAAGGACTGTAAACACCCGCAAGCCCACACTTGTAGACCACATGAACGCAAGAAAAATGTCGGATAACAACAAAGACATGTTTATAGAGAAGGAGACTAGGGTTGTGACGCTAAGAAGTGCTTTTGCATGGAAATAGAACAGTGCTACGATTGCGCTGCCGTAAACTGCCGCGAACACAAGGTTGAAGGTCCTGAAGGCAGAGGGCTTAAGTGTATGAATAGGGACATCGGTGGTGAATCCTCCTGGACCCTCCATTAGTTTTTGACGATTTGTGGATGCTATTGCTAGCTACTATACCTGACCAAACCATTATTTATAGTAAAAATATTTGATAAAAAAAACAAAGGTTAGTCGTTAAAGATAAGTGATGATAATAATGTCAATGGTCCAAATTAACTTCCAGATGTAATCTCATAAGTAAACAATTATCTTTTGACTGGTATGCACATTTCTGCATATAGATGGAGTGAGACAAATTACTGGAGGACCCAATTGATATGTACATGAGCTTAAGTCATTAAAGAAAGATAAGTGTAAATTACAAACTCATATATTAATTTTCCAAAAAAAAAATATTAAGCCTTAAATGCTTATCAAGTGTACTTGTCACCACATATTAGTGACAATACAACTCAAGATTTATCAGTACATGAGGAAAGGAACAATTTTTGTAACTAACAACTTGTTTGCATTGGTCATTATCAATATTATATTATAAATAGAGAAAATAAAATTTTTAATTTAATAATAATTATCACTACTAACGACTCATAATAATCATCTAGATATAGTCCTATAAAAATTTAAAGATATTAGTTAAGAAATATATTTTTATTAAATAATTAAATTTTAAATGCAATGGGTCTTATAGTCGATCCCTTATAATAAATTTATAGGAGCAAATAACGCTAGTACGAATGTAAATTTAAAACACTTTTAAAACAAACCAAATTAACATATAATATTTTTCGTGAAAATGAAAAAAGTCATAATTAATTTTATATTATTTGGAGGACCAGTTTTCAATTCAAGAATAATTATTGAGAGAGTATTGTTTTTATTTCTAATTTGCCTTCAATATATTAGAAATGAAATGTCTTCAATTATCTTGGATAGAAGGTAAACTTTTGAAATTAAAGAAAATACTTTTAGATATTATTGTGTTAAAGTAAAGTAAAGCGGTGGGTCCATTCGCACTTGTCAATTTGGGACTTGTGGAAAAGGGGAGCAGAATATTTATTTAAGGAAGAAGAGATGGGAATGAAACAAAAGACTTCAAGTTCCATCCCTAAAATAATGGAGTCAGTGAGCTGGCTGCAAGTCACGCCAACTGAAGTGATGCAATCAGTTACAACAGACGATATGTCCTCATTCTCCAGGGCGGATTCAGCCGGGCTAAATAATGAAAGAAATTTGAATGAGCGTCTCTCTCACACCAATGTTTACGACAAGTACCTTACCTCCTTTCGCCGTTATCATGAGTATGAATGTCGTCTTTCTTTCTACGTTCATATCATTCGTACACCTTTGCCATTTAGTTCAAAATCCCCTTTTCATTAGTTTTTAGTCCAAATTATTGATAAAAAGTGGCAATTTGATAGTAATTTCCGATAGTACCATTTTATATAAATGTTTTGCTTAGGCAAATCACTGGATAGATAAACAGGGCGGCTGCTAAGCACTGTTTGGTTATTTCTGATAATGCATTGGCAGACATCTTTTGTCACTAACTGGCTTCAACTTGGTATCCCTTATAAGTTTCCTTGTCAATCGTTAGAACGGGATAAAGTTGAGAGTTACAAATGCAATGACGTTGGTCTATAGAACAAGTCTACATGCGACGTGTGTGGTGTGAATTTTTTAGATATGCACAAGATAAATTTATATAAGTGAAAATTTACATATTTTGTTATCCATATGTGTGTGAGCAAAAGTTCCGAGTAAGCTCCTTATCCTTTTAAATAAGCTGCTATAATTTTCGATACGCCAACAAAGGCCTTTTTTATGCATTTCCTAACACTTAAAACTCCTACCATGTGACAGGGTTCTTGAATATTAAAATTTTACTTAAGCAATCAATCAAAGTCCTAGCGATCATAGGCTTAATAAGTAGCCCACCCACATCAATAAAGTGTTAATTTGTTCACTGAACTTACAACCCATTTGACTAGATATTTTAGTGAGTCATTTTATTATTTTTACACTTGATCAAAATTTAATTCTTCTTGGTCTTAACTTAAAGTAAATATCCAATAGGAATTAAAAATTTCAACATTCTCCTCTTTGAAAAAAAAAACTAATTATTGTATATAATAAAAAAATAATAAAGACCAAAAGAATATAATTATATTGTTCAAACTTTAAATTCGATTTAATACAAAGATAACGAAAGTTCACTATTTAGTTTCGTAAGACTTTCAATATCAAGGTATCACAAACATGTACTATAGAAACAATATAATCATGTATATATAATAACTTTATTAACATGAATGAGAAAATAGAGTGTGATAGATAACAATGGTAACTGAATGTAATGTTATGTATCATATCTCATTTATCATACTTAATTTCACTAAAATTTATGATAAATTTTTTTTCTTATTAAATAAAAATCTGCATTAAAGAAAACATGTTTTCGATCATTGTATGCTAAAGTATACTAGAAAAAACATTTACGGGATTAAAACTTTGTGTCCCATTTCTGATACAAACTCATATATGAATTTATCTCAAATTATCTTTATATATGAATAGACATCGTATCATAGTCAAACTATATATATATATATATGCCTAATGACCAGTAATATAAGATCAACACAAATTTTAAGACTTTTACTTATATTATGATAATACAAAGCAATTTATATGATTGATAGCAAGATGATGATGATCAACAATGTAAATAATCAATGTTGTTATCATACATGAAAATATAATTGTATGTGGAGAAAAAAATATTTATCCCTAACTATCAGTGTCAAAGAACTTTAACAAAACCTCAGTGTAGCTATGTCTCTAAAAGTGATTGGATGAAGATCTTTAGAAAAATGATTGGATGAAGATCTTTAGTTAGCAGATCAACCAACATATGCTCAGTTAAAATGTGTTTTATAGCGATGTCACCATTATGTAAAAACTCCTTAAGGGTCAAATACTTGACCTCCAAATGCTTATAATTTGTGATCTTCTTATTATTGTTACTAAACAACACAACAAAAAGATTATCATAGTACAGTCAGATGGGTCTACCCATTAGATTAACCACAGATAATTCAAAAATTAAGTTTCTTAACCAAACTGCTTGTGGAGTAGTGTAACACTCCACCCTCATAAGACACATATCCGACATCCTGAGTGATGTTCGAGTACATATCCTTGAAGAGGTGGCATGCTAGAATAGTCAAACATTCAGAACTCAGTAAATTTTTTTTAAAAAAAACACATATGCGAAAATCAGTAATCGAATCGAACTCGTACTTTTACTTTATAAAAGTCGAAATCACAACTGTCATCACCCTTTGGTCAATCTCTTTTACAAAACATTTCCAATCTCAAAAGTTATTATATATCGAACTATTCAAATACATATGATACAAAAATTTGCAGAATATATAATTCAATACAAAAATAAAGAAATACAATGCAGACGCGAACTGATCTCGATCTCTATCATTTACTTGAACGCAATAGGTATGCTCCTGTTTGTCTAATGGGATACTCATCTGAGCCTTTAAAAAATGGCAAATTTGGGGTGAGTTTTTGCGAACTCAGTGAGTGACTATCATCGATGGCTCACTCAACACATAACACATACAATTCACATATTTCACATCATTTCATTAATAATTATGTTAAATCATATGCACTTGATCCATCGTTTCACATTTTACATTCAACACATTATAGTCATTCATATCATGCATATATAGTGCACATAAGATTCACTTTTCATTTGTTACTTTGTTGTGACTGAGTGCCTAAACTGTCCCATATCAATTGTGGATATCAGGCTCATTGATAATTGTCCCTATCCATTGTGGATACCGGGCTCATTGATAATTGTCCCATATCCGTTGGGGATACTGAACTCATTAAACGTTGAGCCTGAGGCTCTGATGCGCATAACTTAGCTTAAAGCTCTTTCCACGTTGGCTACTATAGTAACAACTGCCTTTATCTTTTATGCATTCATGTAGTGAAATGCATCAATCACATATGATCACTTATTCACTTCCACATATCATCGGGTCTTAGTCCAGTATTCAACATTTATGTTGAGAAACACTTTTTCATCCATATGCAAATGCACATTCAAAACACATTTATCATTGAACCGTGGTCCGACATTTAACAATCAAATTATGTACACTTATTTCAATCCAATTCACATACAAGGAGCACTTCAAT
>JAOTAX010000197.1:27258281-27288203 GCA_025629825.1 Erythroxylum guanchezii
TTGATGAAATATATATATATATATATATATATATATATATTATTGTTTAATTGTTTGTATACATTTGTATATAAATAAAAAAATATAAATTATTTTTAAATATATTGTATTTTATTATTAAATATATATAATTTATTACTAATAATATAAAAATATTATTTTTTAATAAAATTTATTATATTAAATATTATTATATTCTATTTAATATATTAATATTATGAATTGTTCACAGTTGGTATTAAGAAGAATTATTGAGGATATATTAGATAGTATGTATTTATTAGTTTATGTTTCATCTTAAACCCCCCGAATCGAAGGTTTTTTATTTTTCACTGTTTAGAATGGAATGGAACGTAACATAAAACCCTCCGCTTCCATCTCATTCCATTCCATTATGAAACCCTCAACCAAACGATAGAAGTTTGTTACGTTCCATCCTATTCTATTATTAACCCCTCAACTAAATAGGGCTTAAAGGTTTGGGGTTGTAATGCTTATGTGAAGTGTGCAACATTTGATAAACTTTAAGCTAAATCAGATAAATACAATTTTGTGGGATATTCAAAAGAGTGTGTCAGATATCAATTTTACCATCCTCCTGAGCAAAAAGTGATTGTCTCAAGATATGCTACATTCAAAAAGAATTTATTGTAAAGGAAAGTACAAATTCATATCTAGATTTATATGTATGAGGTACAATCGAGGGTTCAAGATACATTTAGTCAGTGATCCACCAGTAGGATACATCATCCCCTTACTAGATTAAATCTATATATTGAAAAGGGTAATGACAATGTATCACTCATAGATGATGAGCCTAATACTTTTAAAGAATCAATATCTATAATTAATTCTTTAAAATAGCATATATCATATCTGAAATGCGATCAATAAACACTAATTAAGTATAGACTTTGGCGGATGCACCTGATGGTATTGTACCTATAGGATGCAAGTGGGTTTGTAAGAGAAAAGCTGACATAGATGGTAATGTGCATATGTACAAAGCAAGGTTGGTGGCTAAAGGTTACAAACAAAAACAAGCTGTTGATTTTGATGAAACCTTTTTTCCAATAACTATGCGTAAGTCTATAAGGACCTTATTGGCTATAATTGCATATTATGATTATGAAATCTAGCAAATAGATGCACAAATAGCATTTCTTAATGGGAATTTATTAAAAGATGCATATATGATACAACATGATATTTTTAGTACTTGATACAACCTGAGATTTTTTAATATAAGAGATTTCCTAATCAGGTATGCAAGTTGCAACAGTCTATTTATAGACTTAAGTAAGTGCCATAGAGTTGGAAAATCCATTTTGATGAGACAATCAATGAGTTTGATTTTACCAAAAATGTAGATGAATCATGTGTCTATAAGAAGTTTAGCATGAGTGTAGTTATCTTACCAGCGATATATGTGGATGACATATTGCTAATTGGGAACGACCTAGAGCTTCTCCATAAAGGATATGAGAGAAGCAACCTATATTATGGGTATAAATATCTATAAAGATAGATTAAAGAGGTTGTTTGGATTATCTAAATCCACATTCATAAACAAAGTCTAAAAAGGTTTAGTATGGAGAATTCTAAGAGGAGATTCTTACGCATATCGTATGAGATTTCTCTCTTATATAGTATGTGTCTAAAGACACAATAAGAGGAATTTTGTTCCTTTTCCTTTACATTTTCGTATTTGTTGTTGTTGTTGAATTGAAGTTATATTTGAGACCAACATGGGTGCACCTTGAGATAAAATGGATTGTGTTCTATATGGTTCAGCAATTGGGTCAATCACTCGTGCAATGCTATGTACTAGACCAGATGTCTCTTATGCTTTAAGCATAAAAAGTAAGTTTCCAACCAATCTTGGAGATGGTCACTAAACGGCTATGAAAAACTTCTTAAAGTACTTAAAAAGGACTAAAGATGTTTTCTAAGTCTATAATGGAGATGCATTGAGAGTTTAGGGGTATCGAATGCTAATTTTCAGTTAGATCTAGTAAGGTCAGGGTACATCTTCATTCCGAATAGTGGTAGTTGGAAATGTTCCAAACATTTTAGTGACAAAGGTAGCAAAGGAAGCAATTTGGATCAAGAAGTTCATCATTAAACTTGGAGTGGTTCCTAGCATTGTTGAGCCTATAATATTGTACTGTGATAACAATGGCACCATGACACAAACAAAGGAATCAAAGTCTTATCAATGGTCCAAATATGTACTCAAGAAGTTTTGCTTAATTAGGGAGATAGTAAAGCAAAAAGACATAGAATTGGAGCGAGTTCCACTGAAGAGAATCTTGCAGATCCTCTCACTAAGTCATTGTCTCAGAAGAGACATGATCGACATGTAGATGGATATGGTATTAGATACATAGCCGATTGACGTTAGTACAAATAGGAGAATATTAGTTTATACGCTTGTAGCCAATTGGTTGGTTGCAATTTTATGTATGATATTATTATTTTAATTAATAAAGGCGTTCTTTATCTTTATGTATGATGTTATTTATATTTGATGTTTTAATACCAAAGTAAAATCCTTAGAAAATTTACTGTAGAATTGAAATTATGGTGAGATCATAATTATAATATTCAATTTACATTTATGTATTATTCTATAATGTTCCGAGTTATAGTTTCCTCAAGATGGGATATTGATGAAACGGTAAAACTAGCATACATTATGTTTCTTTCTTATAAAGAAAACAATTATTTTTGTAAATTAAAGTATGGAGATACTTAAACAAACATGTGGGGTGCTTATTAGAGAATAAATTAACTGAATTGACCCAATTATGAGGATCCGAAATGAAATATTACTTTTGTGTCTGTAGACTTTTTCATTGTGATAGTTGTATAATTGATTCTTAGACTTGAGATTATTAAGGTATCTCTTTTAAGTATTACTATGTTTTAATGCTACTTATGACCTGTCCTATTTAGGATAGCTTGGTGAGTAGCATTTGAATATAATATGAACCATTAGAGATAGTTGAGTAAATCAATAAAGAATTTATCATTCTAAAGTAACTAGAAAGAATGTTTCACTATTCTTGATTAGTAGTAATTTAAAGAATTCTCCAGCCAAAGTGAGTTGACATTTGAAATGGTTTTTTCAAATATCAATTACTAATTAGTAAAAATGAACATTATTGGATTTAAAAGAGTAGACAATATATCTATATTATATTTAATTGGAACATTGGATAATAAAATGATTAAATTATATATCATAACTATGCATATATAAGTTAAGTCAAACTACTTTGATATTCCTAATATTTGGGTGGTCATAAAATATTGTTAGACATCAATCTTGATTTATTATTATAAATTTTTTAATTGGATAAATAAAGATAAATTAAAAATTATTTTATATAATTCTAATTATGAATAGTTTATAATTATTGCTAATATATTAGGATCCTAATGGGTCATACACAAAGAATAGTTAAAAAGAAAAAAATCATTGTCCGTTAAGTTGAACTTAATATTGAATTTTAAGAAACTTCAGTGATCAAATATGAAATATTTTATATTATTAAAATTAAAATAAATTATAATTAGATTTTGACTTTAATTATAAGTGGAATATTTAATTTTGATAGAAAACCCTAAAGCTTTTTTATATATAGGAAATTAGCCTATAAGAGCTAGCACTCTTGCTTATTTCTTCTCAAAGATGTGAGTTTCTTTTATTGTTTTGTGGACACCGTTAGAGGTTGAACAGGTGAACAACTTATAGTTGACACTTACGAAAATTTTTGGAAAAGGTTTTAATAGAAATTTTGGATTAGGCACGATTTCTTTATTTTATGATTCACATTTTTAAGTACTTAATTATTGTTAGAGATGTCGATGGATCGTACGATTTCTTTATTTTATGATTCATATTTTTTAAGTACTTAATTATTGTTAAAGATGTCAATAGGACGACTCGATCACGGGCTGACCACCTCGCCATATATTTTTTTTTTGGAAAAACTACCCACCAAATATTTTTTTAGAAAAATTTCAAAAATGACGTTTTTTAAATAACGATCCGACTCGACTCGTGGCCTGTCCCTAGCCCTGTCAACCCGGGCCAAAATCAGGTCAGGCTGGGCTCTTTTTGTTATCTCTAAGTATTGTGATTCGATCAAAAAATGTAAAAATTTTATTTTGTTTGTTGTGTCAATGATTCAATCACTGTTGATTTCTCAACCTCTTATTCTCTCGAATTTAAAACATCAATAACTACGTTCCGGATATAAACCAGTAGTTCTGAAATGGAGTTTATCTGAAAATATAAGAAAAACTGCTGCTTGGGATTTACTACAATTTGGTCAGGGGCCGAAGGGAGCAAACACAACCACAGAATTGTGCCCTCCGAATCCAAACGAATTTGAGATGGCTGCAACCAAGCAAAAAGGAAATAAATGAACTTTTGGTGAAGATTTGTATCATATTGTGTGAGTTGAAGAAAATACTCACCGACATTGACTTGATGCTTCTTCTTGATGTTGGGGACGGTGTCGATTGTAACACTAGGCTCCAAGTTCTAATGGGAAACAAGCAAGTAGGGGATGAAACGTGGTAGGAAATTACTACAATTTGTTGAAATATGGCACAAAGATTATAATGAATGGTGAGTTATAGGCGCATACTTCCTGATTTATAGTCGGATGCAGCCATCCAGTGGTGATTGCTTTTATAGTTGCTATTGCCTCTAATCCGCCAGCAGCACCAAGACCATGTCCGATCATTGACTGAATTAAGTCATGAAAACGCATTTCATTAGGAATATGTTGCTAATGCCATCGATTGTTCGATCGAGAATAATAGTAGTAGTCACGGGCATTTCAGTAGGGATGTGCTGCTAAGGCTATTGATTGTTTAAGAATGACACTAATAGCCACTTCCAATGAAAACAGAGTTTCTTTTAGTATGCAAACAGGATTGGTATGTCTTGCCTTGGTTGCGTTCATCTTAATCTCAGATGTGTCCTTAAATACATTCTTGATCGCGTTGACCTCGGCCAAATCACCAGCTAGGGTTGAGGTTGCATGAGCATTAATGTAGTTCACCTGCGAAACACGAAGTGAGCGAACCAAATTTACTTTAAAATCTTGAAATTACAACACCTAAAGGAAAGGATATATATATATATATATATATACACACACAGTTATTTTGGTAGAAGGGCATAAACCATTAATTGATCCTACCTCCTCAGGGGAGACTTTGGCATCTTCTAAACTCTTGGCTATGCAAGATGAGACTCCAAGCCCATCTGAGCGGGGGTCAGTCATGTGATGAGCATCACATGTTACTGAACCTCCCAAATATTCTGCAATTATGATGGCTCCCCTCTTCATTGCATGTTCCAAGCTCTCCATAATCTGTAATTGAAAGAAGTTATCATCAGAACGATTTTGAGTTTTTAGAGTCTCGATTAATGTAATTTACGAGGTTGATAGTGTCATAAATCCCAAACAAAATGAAGCATGCATCAGAATTTTACCAGCACCCCAGCTCCTTCTCCCATGACAAAACCATCACGATCCTTGTCCCAAGGTCTTGAAGCTCTCTTTGGTTCATCATTTCTCTGAGACAATGCCCTACAAGCTATAAACCCACCAACTCCTGTAGCCATGACGGCAGCTTCAGTCCCACCGGCTACCATGATATCTGCTTCACCTCGTCTAATGTGATTGGCGGCAGCATAGAAGCAGTAATTTGCAGTAGCGCAAGCAGTTGAAATGGAGTAATTAGGTCCCATAAGGCCTGTGTCTATAGCTAATAATGCAGACCCCATATTGGTGATGGAATAAGGAATGAAAAAAGGAGTTATTTTCTTATATCCCTTTTGGATGAGTGCCTCAACGCCATTGCTAAATGCCGTTAAACCTCCCATACCAGTTCCCACAAGCACCCCAATTTTTCCTTTGTCCATCTGCAGGAAAATTTATATTTTAATTTTTAATCATAAGCCGGATATGATTTAAGGACCCAATTAACCTACATTTTGTAGCACTTGAGTGCCAAGGTCGGCATCGTCAAGGGCCTTCTTTCCTGCAACTAGACAGTACCTCCAGCAATCATCAAGGCGGCGGTCATTTTTTCCATCGATGTATCCTTTTGTCGAGAAATCACGAATCTGGCCCGCAAACCGAACGGAAAATGTTGATGCCTCAAACCTATCTATTAGGCTGATGCCACTCTCGCCCTCGAGGAGTTTGTTATAGTATGTATCAATGTCACTACCAAAGACTGAGACTAGTCCCATGCCAGTAATGACAACTCGTTTCTTGGGATCTTTTTCTCTTTTCGGAGCTGAAACAGTTGGAGCAGCCATGGATCTAACTTTTCTGCACCTGAGAGCTGAAACTATATGACGAATCGTAGAAGTCAAGTTCCCCAACTAATAGAAAGTCACCTCATTTATAATAATGAAATTAGCCTCCACAAAAAATGTCACTAACTGGCATCAGTTCGTATCATGAATAAATGCAAATAAAATAAGGCAGGTAATCTAACAAAAGTCGCCAAATCGTGTTCTTCATGAGTGTACATTCTATGATCCCTATTCCCCGCACTAAAGGAGCAAATTAGCTGGTTTGAAAGATTTAATAGATTATGAATGTGATATGGCCACATGAAAAGCTAGAGCGAGAGGAGACATACCTATCAGACAAGGAAACTTTTCATTTCTTATCTTTCATGTGAATAAGAGGTTCTGACTTACGACAATTGAATAGCATCGTATCAGGTTCTGCATTACTCTGTTACTATGTTCTGAAAATGATCTTAACTCTATGACCTATTCATAACTAAGTTCATAAGACGTCTAAAGTAGAGAAGAAATTGAACAGTAGGATTGAGGCTTTCGGTTTTCCGTTTGATCTCTTACCCAATACATTGAACATGATGAAATTGATACCGATCATACTCGGAACAAACAATATAGCTTACATGTCTGGTCTAACATAAAAAGGAAGAGCTAAAGAGCTAAATATGAACTGATACCTGAAGTAGAAACAAAACCACTGAGCTTAGTCGCAGGTGGAAACATTTGCATGTTCTCAACTGGTCTGAGTCCACCATATTGAGCAAAAGAAGCTCCAGTGCTTCTTGTCTCTCTTTTTCCAAACAGGACACTCGAAGAACAAGTGCTACCGATGCTTGTCATCGATTTCTTGTGCTCGTTTCCTGTCTCTCGTCTACAAAAGCTTGAAAGTTGTTATATACGTTAAGCTTTGGGGTTATCAGGGAAAGAGAGGGACTCAACAAAGAAATACTTTCGGTTTCTGGTTTAGTCTGGAGATCTCGTAGAATCCGCCACCCTTGTTGTTGGACGATGAACAAGAGTCCGGGGCGATAATAGCAAAAAAAAAAAAAAAGGGGGAAACTGGATGCAGCTTTCTTCATTTGGTTTTAGCGGCATAACTACCTCCGAACAACTAAATTTGAAGGCATTTGTGTGGCAATATAAATGCCAACTGTTCTTTCGGTTTTTTATTTGATTGACATTCATATATCCAATCTACTATGTAGGTTTGGTAACAAATCATCTGTTCTGTTCTTATCATATTTTATAAGCATTAATATCTATAAAAATAAATAAATAAATACACACTCATAACATAAGAACAGCGAGACCATGAACTCAACCTAAGTTTGCTTGGTGTCACAGCCCCTACTTTTGTCTCCAAACTGGCTTTGCAAAGACCAAACACAGATGGGTCACTTACAGCCCTTTTTGTCAGCCCCATGGTTTGTAGAATTAGAACACACCAACATTGGAAGGCAAGGAATAGCAAGTTGAAAGTCTTAAAGCCCGCGGGCCTAATTAATTTATTGGTTTGGTGAGTTCACAAAATTAGCTTTGATTCTGCAGTAGGACTGTAGACAGTGTCAGTTCATTACTCCTCACTTTCCGCAAGGAGAGGAGCTCTAGGCCCATTAACAACTCAATAGTCCAAAATTTGTTTATGACAGGGCTATAACGTCACAAGTGCGCAATTGCAGTAATTTTGACAAATGACAAGCATTCTTTATTCATTGTTAAGAGTGACATCACAGCCATGCGTAAACTTTGTCTTTAGTTGTAAATTTCTATCTTTCCAGCATACAGTATAATGACACACACACACGGCATTTTGTGTGTGATTAAAATGTAATAATTTTGCTAAGGACTTCTACCATCAAATAGTTTAAACACTTCTTCAAATTATATTTATCAACAATGATGAACGAAGTAAACTTCTAGTGATAGTGTACACTGGTAAGTGTAACAAAGCATTTTTGAATTTGAATAATTTCATTAATGTTAATTTCAAATTAAAGTTTGATATTTTGATATTTGATTGTTATATAAATATGACTAAATATGTGCTTATATATTATATGTTTTTTTAATAAAATTAAAGAAGGATGTGTGGAGTTAAGGATTCGCCTTGGATTTTTAATTTTAAAAAATAATTTAATTTGAATTTGAAAATAAAATTTATTTATAGGTCAAGCAAACGTTTTATTTTTATTTTAAATTAAAATTTAATCAAGCAATATTAAATTAAATTCATGTAAAGTCTAGTCATGATAAAAACGGATATCATGACATAAAATTAATTATTTGCATCTTTATGACAACATCATTATTCGTTGCAAAATATATTTTATATACACCATTGTAACTAATTTTTAAATTTTCTAAATTTACTTTATGATATTTTATTTAAAATTAGTGAATATTAATATTTAAAAATTATAATATTCATTTTAATATCTTACACATCAAGTGATTAATTTGTAAATAAAACAAGTCAACAAAAGGCAAAAGGTAAAAATTGTTCCCTAACAATTATCAAAAATTCTAAGTTAGTCCCCACCTTTATCTATGTGTCATGTTACACCTTAACGTTTTCAAAATAGTACTAATAGCACCTTAAATTTTAACTAAGTTAAATTTTTGGCAGCTTTGAGTATATAAGTCATAAATTTAGCCTAGGATATGCCACAACTAGGCAATTTAGACTTCCCAAGCACATATGTGATTTTTAGGCTAATTTCATTAAAAATTGGCTAAATGGGTGATTTTCACCTTAACGTATGACAAATGGTCTAAATAAGCGCCTATCGTTATCTCTATTACCACTTTTATGGTGCAATGAATACTAGTTTAATAACGTTAGGATGCAATAAGTACTAATTGAGTAATGTTAGGGTGCAAAGTGGTACAAAAAATCATGGTAGCGACTTACTTAGATTTTTTGTAACACGGTAAGGTGCAAATCACACCTTTAGACTTTTTGTAACATGTTAAAGGTGCAAATCACACCTTTAGCCTTTAACAAAATAATCGATCTATGTTATTAACAATAAAATACTTAATCCATGAAATAAATGTTGAAGAATCAAAGTGATGACAATTTTAAAAATTATTAAAAGTTCATATGTGTTATATAATATGATACAATTATTAGCTTGTGATAAGTAATAGTTAAAAGTTACATTATCTAAGTTGCTCTCAATTTGTTTTGTATATTCATTTCTATTTTGTTAGTGTTAGCTTACAAGATATTAAATCATAAGATCAAAAACTAATTTAATTTTCAATTAAAGTTAAATGTGCAATATATAATTGTCAATATGATAAGTTAGTTTATGTTATACACCCAATCTTTTGATTGCATATTTATATTTATAATAATTAATGGTATTCTTTTTCTTATGTATATTTGTTTAACCAACTAACTTATAAGATAAATTTCAGAAGATAAATATACTTTGCAAATAAATTATAAAATTATAATTATGATATTCATGTTACATTTAGATATTAGTCATAAATTATTCTTAGTTGTATATTTATAATAAAATTAATTTATATTGCATTTAGATAAAATGCCTAAAATATTCCTAGTTGTTACTTAATCAATAGAAAGAAAAAAAACTAGTATATGTTACGTTTCTTTCTTATAATGGAAGTATTTTATCTCATAGGCTAAATTATGAAAATACTTAAACAAATGTGAGGGTACTTGTTATAGAACAACTTCATTAAACTAACTTAACATAAGAATTTTATATGGAACATTACTTATTTGTCTGTGGAAATGCTCATTATAATAACTCTATAAGTGATTATTTGACTTGAGATCTCCAAAGTATTTTTTATAGGGATTGTTATATTTTGATACTACTGAGGACTTAATATTGGACCCTGGAAATTTTTTTTTTAAGTGAGCATGATTTCAAAATAATTTTAGATTTTAGATAGATTTAATTTTGGAACTATATGTCAAGGTTAGTAGGATTTGTTGAATGGATAAATGGAAGTGTTGATGTAATAAGGATGTTTAAGGACATTTATGGGAGATCACTTGAGCATAAAAGAGCATAACCTTATAAGGAAGGGTAAGATGGACTTTTTGGGCTTATTAAGAGTAGAAATAGAAAAAGGATGTGTTGTTTTGTTTGTAAGAGGAGAAAAACGTGACTTCAAGAGGGAGAAGAGTGAGAAAATAAAATTTAGAGAGAGAAGAGAAAGGTTTTGGTGAAAGAAGGAAAGAAGAGAAATCAAACTTGTTAAGGTAGGTTAACCATCCTTTCTTTTAGCTCTATTAAAGGAATGGAAGGTGTTGTGAAGAAGCAATTAGAAAGGAGGAAGGGATTAAGGTAGAGAACAAAAAGGGGTTTGTGTTGGAAGAAGATGGATTTTAGGGTTTCTACGCTAGATCTTAGGTTTTCTAACTCAGATGGGTTATGGGTATGATAGATTTGTGTTCAATTTGTATTTGTTGAAATTGTATGATTTTCTTTTAAGTTAGGGTTTTAATTGGAATGTTGTTTTGTTTGGAACCTTGCTTATTTTAGGGGACCAAGGGAATCCTACCCAAAAGTAAAGGGCAAGTCGAGCTTGACTTGGTTTTCATAAGCTAACTAGGTGGGTAATGCATTTATAGTTTTTGTGTAATTGGGCAAGTTCTTTCCGATGTGTGTGTGTGTGTGTGTGTGTGTGTGTGTATATATATGTATGTATGTATGTTTGCAATTGACTTGTTGTAAATGTTGGTATTGCATAATGAAATATGCCTATTGTTGTACCTCGATAAAGGCCATGATATTTGGTTTTTTCATGAAAAATAAAAGAAGAAGCTTAAAAATATAAAAGCATTTTGGTAAAATGATATTGAGCATGATTATATGCTTCTGTTTGGGCGAGAGTGGAACCATTCTGTTCGTCACGTGCACGTTGACAAGAGCCTTTTTCCCGGCTGCCCGCTTGTGGTATATGAGCTCCGAAATGGACTCATTTTGTTCATAGGGTAAACTTCGATTTTCTCATTCTGTTTCATGGAACCCTCGAGCCGTTTGTTGGGGATTGCATAATTGAACTGTTCAGTAAGAAGCATATTGGGTGTTATATGTATGAGTTGTTTTAGGTATGGAAGTAAATGTGACGAATGTGTAAATTGCGTGAATAAGGTATGAGTACTAGATTTGCTGGTCATATATACTTACATATGCTTGAATTTAAGCTAATTACTGATGTCTATAAATATATTTAGCCACTGAGTTGTGTAGCTCACCTCATTCCTTCCCTCCTCAGGTGCAAATCGAGAAGATTAGTGATCCTTGCAAGGCTTCAGAAACTTCAAGATATTAAAACATTTGTAATTAAGTTAGTTAAATCCCTTTTGGCTTGTTTTGGCATATCAAACACAAGCATCTTTTGTGTTTTGTATTAAGGTTGATGTGTAAATAAAGTTTGTTCAGACCTTGACTTTGTTTGAGAATGAGAAGTTTGTTGTGTATGATTATGTTGTTTTTAAAGTTGAGTTTGATGAATGGTTGCTTCGTCTTAGTTTGACTTTTATTTCATCTTAGTTTGACTATGTTTCGTCTTATTTCCCTTTGTCTGTGTTTGACTTTTGTTTCGTCTTAGTTTGACTCTGTTTCATCTTAGTTCCCTTCGTCTTAGTTTGACTTTTGTTTTGGTCTTAGTTTGACTCTTTTTCGTCTTAGTTCCTTTTGTCTTAGTTTGACCTTCACTTCGTCTTAGTTAGACCTGCGCTTCGTCTTAGTTTGACCTCCGTTTCGTCTTATTTTTGCTTCGTCTCATTTCTGTTTCGTCTTAGTTTTGCTTCGTCTCATTTCCGCTTCGTTTTAGTTTTGCTTCATCTCATTTCTGTTTCATCTTAGTTTTGTTTCGTCTCATTTCTGCTTCGTCTTCATCTTAGTTTTGTTTCGTCTCATTTTTGCTTCGTCTTCGTCTTAGTTTTGTTTCGTCTCATTTCTGCTTCGTCTTAATTTTGTTTCGTCTCATTTCTGCTTCATCTTCATCTTAGTTTTGTTTCGTCTCATTTTTGCTTCGTCTTAGTTTTGTTTCGTCTCATTTTTGCTTCGTCTTCATCTTAGTTTTGTTTCGTCTCATTTCTGCTTTGTCTCAGTTTTGTTTCGTTTTATTTTTTATGCATTATTCATTTTATATTTTCTGTTCCATTTTTTCTCCTTTTAGAGGCCGAATCTCGCTTAAAGTTCTTCTTAAAAGTTGTAGATCTCAATGTCCTCTTTCAAATCGTCTAAACACAAAATCAATTCGACCTCTGTAACAAAAATTGTGACAGTTGTGCCAAGGCAGGTACGATATGAGTCAAGTATTGAACATAGTGGATTCTTTGGCCATGACTATTTCGTCCGACCTCTGATTGAGGCAACTCTTGATGTATTGGATTCCTAACACGTTTTACCACCCTTCTCCAACAATTGTTAGCCTTGGATATTGTTTTTCAAGGATTGATAAAAAGGAAGTGAGGGTTCATAGGAACGACCCTGCAAGGAGACCCACTTACGTTTTTTTTGGCTCCGGATTGTTGGGCTTGGGAAACGAGGTCCAAAATCTTGGGCTCCAGGAACGAGGCCCGACACTTAACCTAGTCAGTGGTAGCTCGATTGGTACTCATTAGATATGATATAATATATATAAAAGTAGTTGACTAATCAATACAAGATTCATCACCGTAAAGTAATTAGATAGTATCTTAAATTATTCTTGATTATTATTAATTTGAGAAACCATTGGGTAAGTTAGAGTGAAAAATTAAAAATATTATTTAATTTAAATTAAAATAATCAGTTATTAATGATAGAAAACAAATATAATTGGTCTCAAATAAGAGTAGACAATAATTCTATATTTTATATCTAATTGAAGCATTATATGATGAAATGATTAAATTATTAAAAAAATCAATACATATAAATATTAGTCAAAACTACTTTGATATTCCTAATATTTGATATGTTATTATGTTAATCTTGATCTATAGAAATAAATTATTTAATTAGAAAATTTAAGATAAATTAAAGGAGTTTAATTTATCTAATCCTAAATATAGGTTAGGATTATAATTTATGTCCTTAGCCAATATATTTAAGATCATAATAAGCTACATACAAAGAATGGTTAAAGAGAGAAAAGGTAATTAATTTTTTTTGGGTAAATCAGAAAAAAAAGGTAATTAATTTATGTTTTCTCTATTTATAAATTTTCCTATTGATAATCTATTATCCACAAATAAGACAAGTGCACCAACTATTATAATGATAAGTAGGATTTGACCCCTCAAGGAAGTAATATGAATTAAAAAACCTAAGACTACTCACTAGTTTAAACTAAATTAAACTAAAGAGTGATGTTGGTTAGTTTTTTTATCAAAGAAATATAAAACAAAATAAAAATTAAATTACTAGCCAAGAGAATCAATAAAAAGGAAAATTATTAAAAAAGAATTCAATCATATATCAATGTTTAGATGGTAATTCTCCTAGTATTATTTTTGACTTTATGGTTCAATTATCCTAGAAAAATATATTAATCTAGACAAGTAAAATCTCCGAGACATTGAATTACTCTCTTAAGCTATAATCATCTATTATCTAGTTGGTTAACTCATATCTATATCAATATGTTGAATCCATTAAGAGCTATAAAATTTTGGAAAAAACAAAGTTTCATCTTAACACCAAAAAGACTACTTAGGTGTCTTTCGAACACCCTGTTCAATCCATGTCACCTAAGTCATAGTCCACTCGTAAGAAAGCTCTTTCAAGCATCCGTAGGTAAATTTAAATAATATTAACTCGCTAATATAACTAAATCATTCATTAAGGTCCATCAAAGGCAATTTACAAAAAAATATTTTCATAAGTTAAAATTAATTAATCTATATACAATAAAAACTAGGGGTTTCCCTATTTAAGCATAAAAAGCATTTAGCCATAAATCATAGTCAATATAATGAAAGCGATAGATAAAAACAAGGAATCTTAGTAAAATAAATTTAGATGAAAATCATAATTTTATTGATAACTTGATTCATTAAGATGATCTTTTAGTCTTGTATTAGGCACTCAAGGGTTTTGGAATCTCCCAGGTGACTAAACTAATCTTTAGAGAGAAAAAAATGTAAGATATATAGTTTCCAAAGTTCCTTTAAAAATTAAGTTTTCACGCTTTGTATATGTTTCAAAGCCTATGAAAATGGTCTGGGCCATGTTCATGGCCTAGACCATGAATCCTCCTATTTCCTTTAAGAGAGAGAGTTTTCCCTGAGCCATTGATCTTCATATTTCTCTTATGACTTATACGCAGTCTTTAGCATTACTAAGACTCAAATCGTGTTATTTCAATTTTTTGTTGAAATAGCCTCCAATTCTTGAATAATCTCATCCTAAGTTAATTTACTACAACTAACTGAAAAGAAAGTTAAGTCAAAAAGTTAATTCAACATTATAACCAAGCAAAATACTTAAGAAAATATTTTTATTTTTCATGCACATCACATAGTCTAACATTTAAGATTTTTCTTATCCTCAAGCAAATTAATTTCATTCAGTCTTAACTTACATAGATAAGAACTCCATTCAAAAGCACAAAATAAATCTGAATAATCAAGAATATCCATCATCCACTCAATTTCATTATTTATCAACTAGTTAGGCATTTACATTCTTGTACTATATCATAAATCAATTCAGTTCAATCTAGCAATATTTCAAACATCAAATTAATCAAATATAAGTAGGACTAACATATAAAGTAGACATGAATAAGTAAGAAGCTTCTACTTCCTAACATTTTTATAAACCAAATTAACAGAAAAATAAGAACCCTTTTTATTCAATTATTAAATAAGCATTAGACACTAGCTTGTTTGAAAGCCACTCAATCTTTTGATATAAAAGCAATACTTCTAGTTAATAAGTGAGTTCACTTATTTAAATGGCTAATAGCACTACTCTTTAACTTTAAACCTTTTTTTCTTATGTTAAATTAGTAGAGTAAATTTACTATACTTATTTTATTCACATATTTTTTATTAATTTTTTGTTTGTATCTTTGGGATGCGAAATACTTGAAAAAGAATCCACTTCTAACTAAAAAATATGCCTAAATTATAAATAAAGAAGTATTCATATGCAAATTAAACATCCATTTCAAATCATTGAATCAAGTTAAAACTAAGTTTTTGATGCTTATATCTATTTGTATAAACTAATTGAATCTTAAATTAATCAAATTTCTAATGGATCATCCTAACTATTCTTCTTAGTTTTTGATGTTCATATCTATTTATACAAACTAATTTAATCTTAAAATAATCAAAATTCTAATGGATCATCTTAACTATTCTTCTTTTAATGTAAAAATTTTAGTAATTGTTACCTATTAAGCTAAATATGGTGAAATTAATTTACTAAGATAAAATAGGATTCACATAAAATTAATTTACGCCTCACACTTAAATTGTATACTGTTATTATACGTAATATAAACAACAACAAAAAATTTAAAATTTAAGAATATAAAAAGAGCGAGACAAATAAAAAGCAAAAAAAAATTCTTTGGGTTATGAATGTTGACTATTTTCCAAGGTAAATTTGAAGGACGTATAGGATTGTTCATACTTGTAAACACACTAACAATAAATAAATAAAATAAAAAGCTAATGGAAATTAATGTAAATGAATTGAAAGAAATACTTATTAAAAGGAAAGTAAGATAACTAAAAATTAAATGAGTAATTTCAAGATACAAAGGAAAAAATTATTAAATATGTATAAAACTTAAAGAAAAAAAAGAAAAAAGATTAGGAGCTCAATCTTCAATTGATTCACCCTTATCACTATCCTCAATAGGTATTATCAATAATGGTGGAGGTGGATCCAGGAACCTTATATGTTGGAAGTAAATGGATAATTGTTGCATCATCTATATAATCTCCTATCTATCTTGTACAACTTATAGTGCTATTAGAGTTGTTGTATCTCTAAAAAGGTTAAAAAAAACTTTTAAAAAGTGCTCCACTTGGGGCTTAATAGTATTCATTGTTGCTAAAATTGTGGATGATTATATTAGTCTACGATTACATCAGTTGCTATGGTGAAGGCTTGACATCTTTGGGCTCTTCCGTTGCCTCATCTTCCTGAGGTGCATTAATTGCTAGTTGAGTTTCTACTCTCTTCAACTCTGCTCCTACCTCATTAATAAGAACACCATCTTCTTTGATAAGCTTTCTCTTTACTCACTAAAATATAGCCTCTACTGACTATCTTTACTAATATCATATGTATACAAGTATATCAAGGTTAATATTTTTATAGCCGTGTAACAACCTAAGTTTATATCTAGAAGAGTATCAAATCTACTTGAGTCCCTTTCCAACCTAGTTAAATAAGTCCCTGCATAGATTGCTTGCTTCTTTCTAGTTCTCATCTCTTCTAAATATTTCGTAAAGTAGTAACCTAAGTTGCACAGTCTCTTCTCCACTATGCACTAAAGATAAAAGAAATTTATAAGCATCACCTGCCATTACTCTCTCTCATGGAAATTATATATGAAGTTATTAATGAAAATATCTAAGGGTTAAAGATAAGATATGAATGTTGTTACTCTCAACTGGTTTATAGATAGTTATTTTTCCTAATAGTAACATCCAAAATGCCCGAGGGAGATGGTTAACTAGCTTAGTAGATAATTTTGCTATATTGTTCTTGTACTTTGTTTCTATATAGTGAGGTATAAAAAAACTACAATATATTCCAAAATCAATAAATAAAAATTTAAATGGAGGCCCCAAGTCTAAACTTAATCGCATTTCTTATATCTAGCTTCATATTTCAATTCAACATAAAAGTAATCAGAATTTTAATGAAGAGCTCCTTATATAAATGTTCAATAATATCTACTTTGGATAACAAATGAGTCAATTATATAATAAAATAATAAATTCAATACATAGGAAAAAATAAGTTTTAACATATCTATTACATCATAAAAGGATTCATTAAGGGTTTCTAGAGTGTTATAACCTACCTGTTGGTTTAGTTTTTTTAATTTATCTTTGATAGTATTGAATCAGATGCTACATTGGAAGCATTCATAACCCCTGATATTAATGGATAAACCACTTAAGATTGCTTTAATAAATTAAAGGTGTTTTTTTAGGTTATTGTTATATTTAAAAAGGCTGTTTTTGGTCATTTTAAGGACACTTAAATGTTTTGCTATATGTGAATGATCAGATGTCTTAGGAGATAGGAATTTGCAAGCACTTTAGAGATAGTTACTCCATGTGAAATGATTGTCAATGTATCTAAGATCCTCTAATTCTGCTAGTAGAGGTAGATTCAAAACTCATTGGTTTTATATTTTCTCAAGATAAATCCATGGGATTTATTAAAGAACAAGACATTGTTAAAGTATCCAGCCACTAACCATGGATTATGAATTGAGCCAGCTAGTTTCATGTTTTAATTACATCATACTGGTCTTTGAGAATCTAAATTATGTTCATAGAAAAAGGTGACATAAATAGAGCTTTGATTGTGAACTAAGAAGCAAGAGATATATATGCGGACTTTATTTTATTCTCAACTATAACTAGTAACAAAAGGCTTAATTATGGATAAAAGATCAGAAAAATCTTATTTTTATTGAGTTCTAAAATTCTAAGTTAAGAAAAAAATTAAAAAGGATGTATAGTGAGAATCTTCTTCTTTTTCTTACCTAAAGATCACCCACCGTGGCAAAAGGTGTCTTTATTAGGATTTCGGGGAAGTCCTAAAATAGTTAAGAAAGAAGAGCTGGGAAGTGCTTACTAATGTACTAGCTCTTGAAGTGTGGAGACTTCAAGGGAAGCAAAGGATTACACCAGAAGTGCTTTAGGTTTTTTAAAGGCTATTTTTTCTTTAAAAAAGACATCCTTTAGGTTTTATATCACCATTGTCCTCAGGTTAAGATATAAAAGCTATCCCAGGTTCATTGTTCACCTTTTTATTCACTTTAGCAATAATAGTGAGATCAGTGGGTTTTGGATGTAGTTCTATTAACTCTTATTGGGTAACATTGTTGAAAATCCTACCTATTGACCTTCAAACCTTGATATCTTATTATGGAATAGGCTTCCAAGGATAAGATAGTGGGCTATTAGCTTCAACAAAGGCACCATCTTCACCCAATTCAACAAAGTCGCCATCTTCACCCAATCTCGTGAGTTTCAATTTATTAGGTAGCTCTTTGTTAACTACATCTCAAAACAGATTTTAGCAATGTCAATCCTCCTTGGCTTAGTTGTGTGTTCATCAAGGCATAGTGCCCTACCTAGTAAGCTTATAAGGTAGCTAATTCATTGAGTTGATATTATGAAAATCAACCCATAATAAGACGTTTTCAAGATTTATCTATCTATAGACAAACCTAACTTTCAATTTTAGGAAGGGAGGTTTCATATAATAATATCACCACCCTTATTCTAAAAATTTCTTCATGATTCCTTCATTTATGAATTTGAATAAGAAATAGTTTTTTTCAGTTACTAAAGTTTGAGTTAATCCTAGTTTGTTCTACCTGGCCTCTGACCAAGCTTGTATTTTAGAGAAAGGAGGTCTCTTGTTAAGGAAGAAACTAACTATAGTGCATGACCTATGAGCTACTTTAGCTTTGAACATTTATAGGAAGGGAGACTAGTTGAGAGTTGGTACAATGAGGTTGGGGGATGATGGCACCATTCCCCTGCTTAAGGAGGGTGATAAGAGTAAGAAGAGAGCCTGTGTTAGGGTGAGCCTAACCACCACCCTATAAATCTAGATGTCAACTAAGTGGAAAATCTTCAAGAATAGTTTGAACAGAGGGAGGAGGTTGGAGGTTTTGATTTCTAGAAAAGAGGTAGTTTTGTGATGGTTTAGGGAGGCTAAGGAACTTGATTGAATGGGGAGCTTGAGGGTGGTATGAGGTTGCTCCACTAGAAGAAGTAAAGACCTAGTTTCATGTTGTGTCTAATTTCTAATGATTTTGCTTGCATTCATATCTTGATTTTGGTTACAAATTCTTGCATTTTAATTCAAATTTGAAATGAATTGAGTGAAAATGGCATGGATGTTGCATGAATGTTGAATATAGTATCTTGTGAATGTTGCATGAAAACAAGAAAAATTATGCATGAAAGAAGAAATGTTGGACGTGAATTATGCATCACACCCGTGACTCCCACAGTCACGGTAGTGACAAATATTTTCTGTAATGAGTTTAATATTACATGTCAATGAATGCAAGTTTTGATGGATGATAAACCTAAACTTGCCCTATATATAAAAAGAAAAGGAGGCTAAAAAAGGAGAGTTGGAAAACAAAACTAAAAGAGACGTGGAGGTGGAGAAAAGAACATAGAATAGAGAACATAGTTAGATTTGGCAAGAGGGAAAAACAACAAAGAGGTGGAGCTTAAAGTAGAGGCAAAAAGCGAGAGCTGAAGCTGATCTTCTGGGTGAGAATCAAACAGAGGCAGAAAGTGAGAGCAATGCCAGAAAGGTTGAGCTTGGCAAGAGATCCACCATCGGCTTCCATTCGATAGTCCATTTGTTTGCTCTTTCTATTTATCTACTGCATTAATGCACTTATTTCATCTGTTGCTTTGATAATCCATTTCGGTTCATATGCTTTGTTTATTGCTTTGATACTTCTCTGTTATTGTTAATGATGAGAATAAAGTATATGAAGATAATGAACTTTGTTTATTCCATGATAGGTTGATTACCTAATTTTGAGAATTAATGTAGCTAATTTAGTCGATTATGCATGATGAAGGGACTGTGTTATTATCTTAATATTTGCTATAGTTTTTGAGTTTATTAGATGTAATAGTGTGGCCAACTTTTGCATCATTTTGGTATTAAACTAAGGATCGAGAGAAGAAGTTTAATATTAGAATGAGAAACTATTGACACTTAAGTTATGAATTAGAAATATATTAACTTAAGTGGGCAATTAGTAGTTAGGTTTACATAATTATTTGGATAATAAATTTGTCGAATACGAAAGTTAGATTTAGTTTATTATTTGAATTGATCGTAGAACTCAATTGTTCATTTTAACAAGACAATTATCCAATCAATTCCCCTTAGTCATGAATAGTAGACTAAATCAGTGAAGTTAATTTCTTAAGAGTTTTTCGCACTAGTTGATCAAATCATTTTTGCTTCCAGTTAAATAAATTTACTTTTTAGTCTAACCACGTAATTTTCTTTAAAGCCTTTACTCAACAAATCAGGATAGAATGTTTAGGATTGCACTTGTTTTTATTTTTATTCTAGATTAATTTGAGGAAACCAATTTCACCTCCTTGATAGACAACCCTGGGTAATCAACTATAACTACCTCGTATACTTACAAGTAGGATAGCCTAGGTATTTTTAGAATTTATTTTGGCACAACATTTCATACAAAAAGTGATAAGAAAACTAGGAAAGGAAGGAGGCAGGAATGGTTGCCAAAAGGTCGTTAACCAAAAATGGAAAGTCAATGGTGGTCTGACCAAGGAGTGAAAAGCTATAAAAAAACATAAATAAAGTTAAAGATATTTCAAATAATCTTTAGGTAAAGTATACTCTATATATTGGACATCTAAAAATTTTATTTCAAAATTCTTTCTTGTTTAAAATGTTGTTAGTAGAGCTTTTAATCCATAATCTCAAATTTTTTTGACATATTTAGGTATAATAGAAGAGATAATTATAGTATAATAAATTAATAAAAGTTCCTTTCAGTATATATGAAAAGATGAGACTTTTTTCAATACACTTTGTTCATAACAAGGAAAAATCATTTCATTCTAGCACAATATAGAAAATAATATAAGGGTAGCATGATAACATCCGCAAAATATAACGTCATAAAGTAATTATAAATAAGCACAAAGAGAATATCATAAAGTTCACCCTAAATTTTTTTTAGAAACTGAAGAAATAGATTTTCAAAAGAAATGAGGAACACACTTAAGTTCAAGAATTACACTAAATAGAACTAGCTAAACTATATCGTATATATCCTAAAATATATTTACAATAATATATGTTCAAAGTTTCTAAAAAAAAATAGTAGTAAGATAACTTGAGAAATCACTTTGGGCATTTGGCTTGAGTAGGACATTTAGCCTTGCCTTAGTGCATTGTATCCTTTTGCAAGAGCTAAGTTCTAGGCCCTTGAACTGTGTGTAAGAAAGCTAGAAGTACAATGATATAATCCCCATATTTGAGCAAGATGAAGGGATATTGCCAATGAAGGGTTTTTGGATAAAATCATTTCTCTTATACTATAAATCATATGGATGACAACTTCAACATCTTATTGCTTGTTGCTAAAGAGTCTACAATTTCTTTCCTAGTAGATCATGTAGAAGTGTTACCAAAAGTTACTTTAAAAAGAATGTGTTCATCCTCAGTTAGATGCTTACGATCAACAACCTAATTAAGTGTGTTATTCCAAGAATTTGCAAAGCAGAATCTATTACAAAACACTTGGATGTTCCTCCATAATTCGTTTAAAAGGATGGTCAAAGAGCATATAATAGTGGCTTTTATTAGGTCCTTGACAAAGTTTACAGGGCTACTTTGATACAACTAGTCATTTTATTTTGTCCATTATACTAATACTATTCCTTGCAGCCAGCTGAAGTATAAAGGATACTATAAGAGTAAGGTGATTTTCCCAAACAAACTTGAAATAATTGAATTTAGGGGGATGATCTTTGATTAATTCTCTACATAAAATATTAGAGAGGATTTACTAGAGTTATGGATCCATATTATATCACCCTCTTCTTTAAGCTTATAGGGATAGTTAAGGAAATGAGATAGAAAGAACCTTTTAATTCTATTACCATAAAACCAGTTACCTACTTAATAGTTGCAATAACATTAGTCATCTCAAGACAAAGAAGCCTAAGATTTTGATAGTTCGAGTGTTTATATAAAGACCCCGTATTACCTCAATTGTCATGCTAGAGCCAAGTTTTGTTTTCCATTTCCAACCAAGCTTGTAATATTTGAAATAACCTATTCTTTGGCTTGAGAATGGATAAGCATCCACAAGGTGTCTCTTTTAATCTTAAATGTCCAAAAATTTTTGTTCCTTATAATGCTCATGTACCTATTTAACCTAAAGGGACTCTTTTTAAAGTAGTATCCAAAGTTTCTTAGCTAGGAGCACCTTTTGCTTCACCTTAATCGAGTGGAATCTTAAGCCTCCTTTTATAATAAGAAAAATGTTTCTCGTATTACTTTTACACAAGGAGTTTTGTGTATTTCCTTTTATCTAGAGAAGGCTCCTGAAGAGTCTTTCTATATCCTTGCAAAATATATTATCAACACAATATACATACATATTGCTAAGCATAGAGATTACAAGTTACAACCTTCTTATAAATGATAATGATCTATTGCACTGGTGACCAATTTTATTCCTTATCATATCTTAGAGACTTTGGAAACCATTAAAGAATATCTTGGTTTAGGTAATTGGCATACCAAGTTAAGAAGACATTTTCAAAGGCAAGTTAAAGCTATTAGCCAGTCCTTACGATATATGAGTTGCATCACCTGAGAACATTATATAGTCCTTATATTTATTGAATTTTAAGCTTAATAACTCATTAAACTCATCCATGGATCTAGTAAGATAGGAAACTGATTATGTTAACACTACAAAAAGCATAGTGTCTTCTGCAAAAGAAGCATTGTCTATCCTAAGTTTCATTTTTTGTGGAATTTAAACCTGGGTTCCTGTTAAATATTGTGTGAAATTAATTAGGTAAGCACCACAACACAAATTGTAAAAAAGTAAGGGGAGAGGAATCACTTTTGCATGATCCCTATAGCCTTTTTAGACACATTTAGGGCTTTCTCATAAATGAGAAAACTATAAGAGTGAGTTATAATGCATTGACTTTTCCACGATATGAACAAAGAGAGAAAACCAAAGGCCTCTAGGGAGTCAAGAATGAACTTCCAAACCATTGATTCAAAGGACTTTTGAAAGTCAATCTTCATTGTCAATTGAAGCCTGAACCCTTTATATGGTAATTAGTAACGAATTCTTGGGCAAGAAGGATGTTGTCACTTATGAATCTTTTATAAATTAAGGAAGCTCGAGTATCATTTATGAAATGAGGGAGCACCAATTTCAATATATTAGCAAGGATTTTGGCAATTATCTTGTTGAAATTGTTATGGCAAGCAATATTCCTAAAAGCCCTAAGGAATCAGGAGTATCAACTTTAGGGATCAAACACAAATATATCTTATTTTAGACTCTTCGAAACTTAGTATCAGAGAAGAAATCTAGAACTGCTTTATAAATATAAGGCTTTAGAATGTTCTAACTTTTTTGGAAAAAGTAGGTGTTACTGCCATCTTGTCTAGATGCTTTGTGAGGGTTAAAGCTAAAGAGGGATTTCTCAATATGAACTTTAGAAAAGTTTTGATGAGAAGCTCACAATGAGAATTTGTGAAAATTAGGAATAAAAGAGCTTGGAAATATGACTAATAAGAATCAGGAAGCTTGGAAGCCTAAAAAATTGCTTTAATAGTCAAAAGTATGATCTAGTAGGAGTGGTTAATGGCTAATTAAGGAACTATCCTCAAATATTAAAAAGGTGGTTCGATTGAAATTTCTACAAGTTAGTAACATTTGACGGAAATACTTAGTGTTGTCATTAGCTTCTTTAAACCAGAGTATCGTTTCTTTCTATTGTAGAATGGAACAGTGGTTTTCCAATGCAGTTAATTAGTATCTTAAAGCCTCCTTCTCATCAGCCCTAATATAAGCCTCCTTCTCATTATCCCTAGTATAAGGATCATTAGGTGAATTATAGAGTATATTTTATTCTATGATATAATTTGTCTAGTTATTTCAACCTCAAGTTTAATATCAGTTTGAGAGTTAGGTTTTAACCTTTAGAGTTATCTTAACTCCCCTAAATTTCATACCACATTTGTAAAGCTCAAAACCAAACACTTTTAAGATTATTTCTCGTTTAATAGCCTCCTGAAATCCCTCTGCTTCATTGAGAAAGTTATAAAAAAAAAAGCCTGAAAGGTGAAGCTCTTTTTGCAATCTGGAGATAGATTATGTATCTATATAAGTGAGTGATCACACATAAGGGCATTGCTAAGATGGCTTTATTATTGGCAAATTTTTGTAGTTAGTTTTGATTGGTTGTAGCATAATCTAGCTTTTTCCTCGTAGAACAATAATCCTCTTGTTTATTTGTACTAGGTAAAAAGGTAGCTCTCAGATTTAAGAGCAATGACTTGAAAGCTAGAGATGCATGATTTAAAATAATTAAAAGGGCTCTTAGTACATCTAGTTCTTTTAACTTTTGAAGCAACAAGCGTACTATTAAAGTTCCATAAGATTATCGAAGGTGAATTGATGCTATTATAAACATTTTTCCAAAAGTTCGCTAAGACAACTATTTGAAAAGCTAAGTTAAAAGCATATTCAAAAGAAATCAATATAGGTCCAGTCCCTACCCACATCTAAATGAATTCATTGATATGTTAAAGAGGAGCTTAGTATTTGATCTTACTAAGATCTTAGCCATCGCTATTATTCCATTGAAGTGAGCTTTACGGTTAGTGATGATCTTTAAACTTTTATTAGGAAACCATAACTCCATGTGTGCTCTAAACCAACTAATAAGATTCTAGAATTTTGTACTTTAAAATTTAATGCGTTCAAAGTTACACATCAATAGGTTAGAAATGGGTATGTTGGTCAAGGTTAAGGCTATCCAAATCTAGATTACTTCGTTTGAACTCGAGTCTAATCGGAGTTTGGATGGCTTGAAACCTGTTTGAAGATTGAATCACGTAACTCCTAACCTAATTAAATCTAGCAACTCTTCTCCCTTGTTATCATTGTCTCTTTCCATCTTCAAATCCATAATCCAAAATCAAATATGGTCTTCATGTTTATAAATCAAAACTCTATAATTCCCAAATCATGGACGACTAATAGTCATAACAAAATATAGGTTAGAGAATAGAGGAAACGAGTGACATTTATCCATCTTTTGATGGATTGCATTCCATTCATATAATAGAGATGGAGATATGTAGCTTCAAAAGTTAAAGCTTAAGAAAAAGAAAGAAGATCAAGTTGAATTGAAAGAGAAAAATAAAACAGAGATGAGATGAGACTAAAATTTGAGATAAAAGGAGGAAAAAAATTAAAATTAAATCATCATATATATTAGTTAGATTTTAAATTTGATTAAATCATGAAATTCAAATTAAAAATAATATTAACTCAAAATTTAATGAGATTAAAGTTGAATTTAATGACTTAACTCCATCTTTTTTCCAACAGTCAACTCTTGAAACTTTCAAACCTTAACTGCTAAGTAAAAGCCCTTCAAGTGTGAACCAATATCTCGATCCTAAAATTGCAAGACCTTCTAGAATGGACAACTACAGGAACCGGTAAACAGTATGATAAACTCTCTCTCATGTCCCGGCTCTCTGAGAGGACTCTTTTTCTTCTTCCCATCCCTAGTCGCCACGTCATCCACTCAAAACCGTGTTTCTGTAGTCATCTCCCTCGTATTCCCTCAAATTAGAACATCATAATTAGTTTTCTAATACACTTCAAAAGAAATGAAAAGCTCCACATCTTTGTATCTTTCTACTTTGACAAATCGACACGCTATCTTAAATGCCTTCTAACTTTCCTGGAAATTTCCTTCCAATCTTGTTATTTAACTGCTGCTTTCTCAACCTCGCTTCTCTCTCATCTTTCTGAAAGTGAAACGCTAAAGCTCTCAACTTCGTTTCCTTTGCTTTGTTCTTCCTTCTGTTTCTCAGTTTCATATCTTGAAGTCCCCAGATCGTAGTTTTTTTTTTCCTTTTAAATTGAAGTTTTGTTGAGAATGGAGAACAACCAACAGTCTTTTTGGCAGTTTAGTGATCAGCTGAGGTTACAGACTTCAAGCTTGGCGAATCTATCACTTAACGATTCAATATGGAGTAGTTCCTATGCGTCGAAGAAGCCAGATCAGAGGAGAAATTTCGATATCAGGGTTGGTGCTGAAGCAAATTCTGGCGAAAGTTTGAACCCAAAATGGTCTGACTTGAATGGTTCCAATTGGTCAAATTCTGGTGACAATTTGAAAGCAAAAGGGTCTGAATTGAACCGTTCTAATGATGGTTGGAAGGTAGGATTTGTTGGTGGTAACAATTACGGGTTTGGTCCAATAGGTCAACATACTGGTGGATCTCAAATGAATGTTGGGATCAACGGTGGCTTCAACAAGGGTATCTATTCAAAGAACAATAATCTCAATTGCAGCATCAATGTTGCTGTGAAGGGTTCCAAGAACAAGGTAGAGGATGAATTTGTAAGCAAAAGTGGGAAAAAGAATAACAAGAAGAGCAATAATGATAGTAATGATAATAAGGACAATAAGTGCTCTGTTGATAAGAGGTTTAAGACACTGCCGCCTTCAGAATCTCTGCCTAGAAATGAAACTATAGGTGGTTATATCTTCGTCTGCAATAACGATACCATGCAAGAGAACCTCAAAAGACAGCTTTTTGGTATGTTTTTTGTTTCTTTTCTCTCAATTTGCATTTTTACTTTGCTACCGCTGTTCTTTTGAAGATTCTCCGTCTTATGATGAGAAAGTTCTGAACTGATGAGAAATTCGACCGTAGTGTTCTGCTTTAAGTCCATGTATTTATTTTAATCCGTGTTTTATGTTTCCTTTAATGTTTTATTTGAATGCTTCCAACTATGCGACGGAAATTACTTTTGGTTGTTTGAAGATCTCATAGTTTATGTAGTATTATGGTGTACTGCTAAATCTAAACAATTGCTTGAATCTTATGTAGGTCTACCTCCACGTTACCGAGATTCAGTGAGGGCGATAACTCCTGGCCTGCCACTTTTCCTCTATAACTACTCCACCCACCAACTCCATGGAATTTTTGAGGTATTTACTCTACTATGTCCTATGCAACCTCAGGTCTATTAGGATCACTAAATTGTTGATAGGTTTAATTAGTTGCTCAAGGCATGTGAACTCAGTTTCAATATTTCCCACATCGGCTGGGGACATCACTAACATAGGGAACATGAATTTTAATTTTTGTGTTTACTTCTTCTAAGATTGTTAGTATTTTAATTAACAACCGACTAACATAGGGAACATGGATTTTAATTTTTGTGTTTACTTCTTCTAAGATTGTTAGTATTTTAATTAACCACCGACTAATTGTATTCGATGGTCTCTGCAGGCAGCAAGCTTTGGAGGAAGTAACATAGATCCCACGGCCTGGGAAGACAAGAAATGTCCAGGCGAATCCCGATTTCCTGCCCAGGTATTTATGTGCTTGGTTGATACTATGAATAGCTTCTGTGATATTATGTGGTTCTTTTATTTGACGTTACTGGATCCGATTAGATTTATGTATTAAAACTTACTTTTCGCAGGTAAGAGTTGTTACTAGAAAAGTTTATGAGCCACTGGAAGAGGACTCTTTCAGGCCCATCCTCCACCACTATGATGGCCCCAAGTTCCGCCTTGAACTTAACGTGCCTGAGGTATTTTTATCTGTACCATAAGAATTAACACTGTCTAGTTGGCCAACTCTTGAACTGAATTTGTTTTGGTTTTTCAGGCACTGTCTCTATTGGACATATTTGCTGAGCAAGAATCTTGAAAATCTTTATCAACACAAGACACAGACATATATACATATTCACATACCGAGTGAAGACAGTAGATACAAGGAAGTATACAAGTTATTGAGCTATATGTATAATGCGTTAGCGCAACATAAAGAAAATCGGTTGTTATATAGGGAATGCATGTGGATGTGAGTGCAAGTCCTCGTGATATGCCCAATTCTCTTTTTGTATCTTGAAGCTGTGGAACTATAGATTAGATAATAACATACTAATGCTCATGAGCTTGTAATATTGGTAATGGAGTGTGTATATGTAGCTGTCTGGTATTGTTGAACTAAACTGCTTGTTAATTTCATACCCATTCTTGTCGACGCATGTGCAGACTTATTTGGCTCTTCCTTTTTCTCTGGCAAACCCAATTCTTCGTGTCTCGATGGGAATGTGGCTATGACACAACTCACAGTAATTTAGGATGTTGAAAAATCTTCTCCCTCGTAAGTTTCCAAGTTGACAACTTTTCTGATAAATATATATACTATGGCAAGATTTAATCTTGGAAGACTTTATCAACATAGAAAATTGTTAAATTTGTGTTCACTTTAGGAAGTTTCAACATTGATACCTCCACGCCAACAAGTAGCACGGGGTAAGTCACAATATAACTAGCACAGGCATTAATTCTTCGTTATGCTATTGTGGTTAGCCTTAGATGGAAAGTATCTTATACATGTAAATTCTGCCAGAAAGAGGTTGGGTAGTTCTCAATGGTATTAACCTATTATATGAGTTTTATTTTAATTCAAATGAATATACAGATAATATTATAAATTTACAGAATTAGTAACCAAATGAAATATTTTGCTAATCTCCAAAATATATAAGAACAAACATTAAAGGGGGATAAAACCTCCTACGACTAATGTTTACTTCCAAAACACATTCTAGTAAAGCCTTCATTTAATAATTTGATATAATAATTGTGAAAGCCACTAAATTACTACCTCTCCATCCTTTTCTCTTTACAAACCGAAATCAAAGTGAATGTTATCATCGAACTAAAGTTTTGACAATCATATGTTTAATAGTTAATTGGGTTATGAAAAACTTAAGGGAATGAACATGTAAAACGTTTGTTAAGGCCGAAAGTAAACGTGTCTTTTTATCGTCTAAATAACGTTCAAGCTATGCTTTTCCAGTATTAAATATGATTTTTATATTGTAAGCCACTTAACAGTAATTGAAATACGATTACCAAAAATAAGGACATCAACGTAAGTGACCAAACAAATGGAATTCTTCGATAAAATGGCCGATTTTAGGCAAGAAAATTGCCGACAGACTAGGTGGTCGGTAATTGAAAATTTGGAATTCCGCTGCCGTTGCCAAATGCTTTAGTCGGCAGTCATAAGCTAATAATATTTCAAAGGGTAGTTAAGCTATCACCTATGAAACTTGAACACCAAAACAATGGGTGGTGCTCCGTCGTTTTCAACTTTCCACACCAACCCTCCAAGCCAAAAAGAGTTATGGACGACTTATTCGCCACGGAATATATGAAAATAAAAATAATCTGACTGATTAAGGCATACACTGGACGTGTCGGACAATTAGAATTGTTTCAGCCTTTGAATTGGACTAGTTAATGATGACAATTAAGGAGCCCGGATCGTCTGGCTAATGAAATCCTGTCTTATTCTGTCCAGTATGGAAACGACGCCGTAATGCACTTAATTTGGCTGACGTGTTAATTGATAGACATACTGGTATGGGACCCACACACAGGCGCCGTTGTCCAGCCAACGAAGAAGCCAGCGTGATGAATGTTTTCAGCCAACTTCCTCATTTGCGGCGTCTGATCAAATATTACAAATGTTATTATTGTGATTGTTCAAATA
>JAOTAX010000197.1:27297853-27321880 GCA_025629825.1 Erythroxylum guanchezii
CGGCAACCAAACACATTTTTGTACTCAGGACGAAGACAATTATCTCTGTTCTGTCCACCACAACCAAACATCTCACTATCTTCAATTCTTGTTTTGTTTCGTCCTGTCCTATTCCATCTCGTCCTGTCCCTATCTGTTGAAGACGTTAACCAAACAGAGCATTAGTGATTTAAGACGTTAACTACCTACTAAAGTATTATATTCTTGTCCATGAAGTCTCCAAATACCTTTAAGTAACTCATTTGACAAAAAGATTTTCAATATAAAGAGAGTTGGAGTTATAGATATCCAATATAATGGTACTTGGTAGAAACAAAAGGAAGAAAGTGACAAGTATCGAAATTGTTCCTCTCCCACAACAACTATATCAATCAATTCCTAGTCAACAACAACAATCAACTTCATCCAGCAATGAAGCCAGTCAGCAACAACCTCCATCTGCGTCAACTAGTATAGAGGGGTCTGTATGTATGTTAATCTTTAACACTTATAAATAGACTTATGCTCAAGTATATATTTACATGTTTAATGCATATTTTCTTATCATTATTCATTTGTTATCAAGCTCCAATACTGCCATCATAAAAAGAGGTAGAGGTATAACTAAAGGTTGTGAGTTGTAATGAATGAATGTTGCAATGAACAATAAATTGTTTATACATATTAATACCTTACAAGGTCGTCCTGTAGACAAGATTCAATTAGCAAAATTGTCTAGTGAGTTGGGGTAACTGCCAGAACTGAATTGTCTTGCCTTAAGCATGCCAAGCAGTTCAAGGAAGACAACTTGTTCGAGAATGCTTTGCACAAAGTTTCGATAAATTTTCAATTAATTTAATTTTATGCAATATTGTTGTACTTGTTTTAAAATACAATTTCACTTTTACTTATTGTTCACAGATGAAGCTGAATATCGCCGATATCAACAACCCTGATGTTTCAAACTGTATGACTTCACTGCTGAAACAAAAGACCAGGGATCGTTGTTATCGACTACATCAATATTACAAATCTTTTCCTTTGGACGAGGAGGCAAGGAGATATGTTCCCGAACAAATGTCTCCAGAAAATTGAAGCAATATATGTGATTATTAGGTCTCTGTCAACATTAAGATTTGTTTTCATTCTCTTCACATTAGCTTCCATTAATCTTGTTACAAAATTTAATGACTATTTCTTTTCTTTATTTAGGAAAAGTGTGAGAAAGCCAAAGTTAACAGAGGAAAAAAAAAAACTCCGCGCAACGAAGGCTTCAAATCATTTGTTATCCTGCGAAATGAATATATAAATTCTTTATTTACAAGTTATAATTATATCAGTAATCACAAAATTATTTATCGTGTTTTGTAATTTTTATTCATAAAACAGAGTCAGAAGGAACTACATGGAGTAGAGTGTGATAGGATCACACTTTACAAATTGACACACTGTAAGGAAGGTGAACGCTAAATGTCTGAAGAAGCGCACAATAATTATATAAATATATATTTTTTTTAAATTTAAGTTTATTTATTTATGTATTACTAACTAATAATATTTGAATTAAATATTGATTTTGTTTTTTGAATTTTATAATAAGATGCAAGAGTTGTTTCAAACATCCATATTTGACAGAAATGAGCAAAATGTAGATACATTTGCAACAAGGTGCTTGGTACACGATCCGGCTACATCAAAGGTCTTGGTTTGAACCTAAGTCATCTGCTTCATCCTCATCAAGACCATCATATGTTAAACGTTTTGAAGAAGAGAACCAATATCTTAAGGCTAAATTAGAACGTAATGAATAAAAATTGGCCAAACTTGAAAAGTACATAAAAAATTTACTTGGCTCGGATATGTAAGCAATGAAGATGAAAACGAGTCTTAGTCATTAAACTAATATTTGTATTATTTTATTTTATATATAAGTATTTTTGAAATTAACATCTTGTACGTACATGATCAAATTTAATAATTTTTTTTAGATACAATGCTTTTAATTTTCAATTATTTTTATTATATTTTTGTATAATAAATTATTCAACAAAAATATAAATATTACATACAATAATATGGATTTAAAATGTCACCAATCATTATAATTAACATTATATAGTATTTATTTATAATGTATATTAAAAATTTCAAAACATAGCTAAAAACTTTTGGCTACGTTTTAGAAATCATAGCTAAAAACATTTGACTACGATTATGGAAACATAGCCAAAAATTTTGGGCTATGTTTTAAAAATGTCACTGATAACTTTTGGTTATGCTTTGTTTTCGTAATTAAAAGTTTTTAGCTACGTTTTCTTTTAAGCTAATAACTTTTAGCTATAAAATCAAAGTGTAGTCAAAATTTAGCAAAACATTGCTTATACTTTTTGCTACGAAAACAACTAGCAATCAGCTACGATTTGGTGAAACTTCGTTTATAGTTTTTTTCTAAGGGGCTTTGGTGACGTTTATGATGACAAAAATAAATCATTGCTAATTAGTATTAGAGACGATTTTTTGTCGCCAAAAGTCCCTTTTATTGTAGTATCAATTCAATTTTAATTTAAAATATTTAATTAGATATTGCTTTTATAAGTTAATAAATGCTTTTGTCTTTCCTTTCCTATGATATGAGAATGCCATATTCATTTTTTATTCAGATTTTTTCAATATTCCTTTTAAATTATTGATGCTTTCATCAAGACATAATATATAATTTAGAATCTATTCTTTATTTATAACATAAAATCGGATTAGAAATTTGTTACGATTCGTCAATTGTTTAAAGTTTTATCGCTGATATTGTTTTCAACACTTGTTGTCCTGATTTAATAACGTATTAATATAAATTTATTATGCTATTATTTGTAATGTTCAAAATCTAAATTAGTCTAAGAACAATTCTAATTATCACATGCTTAAAAATGGTTAGTTAGAAATTAATTGATAGGCTTTTCCACGTACTTATAAAGACTTTCACATTTCCTTTTTTTTTGTTATGAAATTATGATACCTACTTTTGTGTGGTATGTTATAATAAAATTTGTAACATCTTAATTTTAGATTTATAATAACAACTTTCATTTGAATTTGAAAGAACCAAATTCAAAAGATAGCTAATTAAGATTTGATTGACAATCTTATAAAAGTCCTCTCTATTTTGATTTACAACTTGTTGGAAACTAACTGTGATCGAATCACGGGTACAACAAAAAAATAAAATCTTGCAGTTTTCTATCGGATCCTGATAATTGAATAACTTAAAACAAAATTCGAATAAAAAATAAAAAATCATACTTGATTAGATTTTCTTGCTAAAATCCTTTTTAAACCTTTTCGACTTGGCAACTATAAGTTGTTTACGTATCCAGCCTCTAACGGTATACACAAAGCAATCACTCAACTTTTTAAAAAGAATGAGCAAGAGTACTAGCTCCTTATACTTATTCCTATTATAGAAAATATTTGGATTTTAATTTCTATTAAAATTAAATATCTCAATTATAATTAAATTCTAACTTTAATTATAATTAATTTAATTTTGATAAAATCAAATATATCATATTTGACCCCTAAAATTTGTCAAACTTTATAATTATGTTCAACTTAATAGAAATTGAATTATCTCTTTTATAGTACTCTTTATGTGTGGCTGATTATGTTCCTAATATATTAACAATGATTATAAATTATAATTATAATTCATAATTAGAATTAGATAAATTAAACCTGTTTTTAATTTATCGCTAATTTTCCAATTAAACAATTTATAATCATAAATAAAGATTGATATCCAGCAATATGTCATGGTCACCCAAATATCAGAAATGACAAAGTGGTTTGACTTAATCTGTCCATGTATACTTATGATGTATAATTTAATCTTTTATATCCAATTATGTTCGTTATTGCTAATTAGTAATTGATTTATAATTGATATTTGAAAATACCTTTTCAAATGTCAATTCACTTTGGTTAGAAAATTTCTTAAATCACTAATAATTAAAAAAATAGAACATTATCTCTAATTATTTTAGAGTGACGAATTCTTTATTGACTTACTCAACTATCTTTATATACTTTATAATACATCAAAGTACTACCGACTGAATTATTCAAAATAGGATTTATAAGTAGCAACAAAACATAATAATTCTGTCATGAGATACCTTAGTATTATCAAGTATAAGGATCAATTGTACAACCATCATCATGAGAAAATCTACTGACATATAAGTAATATTCAAATTGGGATCCTCACATTCGGATCATTTCAGTGAACTTATTATCTAGTAAGCACCTACACATTAGTTTAAATAATATTTTAATTTATGAGATCAATTACCTTCTTCATAAGAAAGAAACATAATATATGTTAGTTTTACCATTTTATTAATATCCTGTCTTGATAAATCTACAACTAGAAACATTTGAAAATAATACATAAATGTAAATTAAATATCATAATTATGATCTCATCATAATTTCAATTACACAGTAATTATTTCAAAGCTTTTACTTTTATTATTAAAATATCAAATGTAATTAACATAATACGTACAAATAGAGAATGACTTTATTAATTAAATAGTATCATAATACATTAAAATTAAAATCAATCGATTAGTTGTAAGAGTATAAATTAACACAACTTAGTTAAAAGTATTTCAAAAGTCATTCATTATTTTCAATTATATTGTCGATGCCACCCTCACGCTCATTGTTTCGGCCTAACATTGTACTAGTAAAAGTTTGCTTTGATATCATTTAAATTATTCCAATAACAATTCTACTCTAACTTAAGAGAATTGTGTTTAAAAATAATTAATTAAAAGTTCTTATATAAGTTTGTAAAGAATCGCAACTTTTATATTTTAAACTAAAATTGTAAAACTTTATCTTTCCCGTAAAATAAAAAAAAAATGATTAACCATAAACTCATTAACCAAAATTACCGCAATTTAATTATTAGCCTCTCATATTTTATTAACATATTTTCATTTTTAATATTTTAAAATTAATATTTTTTAGCTTCTTCACATCTACCTCTTACAATAAATCTTGCATAATAGTGTTTGTTTCTATTTCTATTTCTATTTTTGATTTTCTATTTTTGCTTTTAAATTTAGTAAAAAAAACTTATTTATTTGAGTTTTTAGTTTATGTTTTTAGTTTTGGTTTCTTCCAATTTTCAAAAATTATGAAAACTATAAAAAGTGTTTTTTGTTTCCTTTTTATTTATTTTTCATAATATAATTTACTATAATTTGATATATTATCTAAATTTTAATAAAAAAATATGAATAATTTAATTCAACATTATATATTTAATAAATTAAAATAAATTATCAATAAAATTATGAATAGTTTAATTTAATTTTTATAATTAAATTAATATGTAATTAAATTTTAATAACTATTAATAAATATAATTAAATTTAAAATATATAAATATTCAAATAAAAATTGATTTAATAATTAAAATATATTTCAAATAAGTATTAATTATTTATTTTATTAAAATAACATAATATTAAAATAAATATTATATAAGAGATCAAATAAATTTATTTAATTAAAAGTAATTTATCTTTAAGTTTTATCTAATATGTAATTATTATTAGTGATAAAAAAATATAACTGCATTAACATTAATAACCAATCAGGTTTTTATTTTTATTTGAAAGAAAAACATAAACTAAAAACTAAAAAAGAAAATTGAAAATTATAACAGAAAAACAAAAGTAGAATCAAACGATCTTAAGTTTTTTCTTAACAAAGAGTAAATAATTGTCTTAAGTATTGCAAGCTAGGACTTTAATTTGTGACTATTTTTGGAGATTATTCTGTAATTTTCAAAAAAAAAAAGATGTGATTAAAGAGTTTGGGTGGAATTGGTGAAATCGGTAGGGAAAGTTGGCATCTTTTATATAAAAATGAATAATAATAACTATTATTAGCTATAATAGATAGCTGCTAATCATTTGCACGTAAATTTAGTTAAAAATTAGCAATATATCTAATTAACATATTTATTATATTAAGAGTATTGTTAATTTTTATAATATAGTAAAAGAAAATTTGCATCACTAAAAAATTTTGAAGGCTAGATTTTAGGTGGTAAATCCATTAATTGAAAAATGTAACTATTACGCCATTTAAAATTATATTATAAATCAGTCGATGGAACTACATAATTAGAAGTTTGTGAAGGTAAATATTTTACATAAACTCATTTTTTAATATGTCTGACAAATGTTAAGAAGATTCCACCTGTTTAAATTTTATAAACAACTTAAATAACATGATTATTTATCTAATGAAAAAATTTGAAAGTAAAAAGGATAAATTTGTGCTTAGAAGTATCAAAAAGAAAAAAAAAATTAAATACAATCATGATCTTGTATCTTATAATTAAATTATAAGCTTGGTAATATTTATGACTTACCTTAAACTTTTACTACTCTTTAAGTAACACTTGAAAATTCTAGATTAATAAAACTAATTTTTTAAATTCAGTCATAGGGATTAAGATGCAATCATTAGGAAAGACCTTTTGAAAAGATTTAAGACTAAACAGTTGTCACTTGTATAAAAAATATATATAAAGAAGGCCTTGGAAAACATACTAGTGGAAAAATAAACACTATCTCGGTCAATTATAGTAGCCTCAAGTTCTGGGGTCCAATCTTCTTCGTTGAGAGAAAAAGTCAAGTCGTGACAGCAACCGCATTTGAATATAAATCTAATACAGTACAGCTCATCTTTTTGGACTTGGAAGGCCAACGGCCATGGAACTGTTGACCATCAAATCCATGACAAAGAGAGAATGACCTCCGTCAAGAACTAAGAAGCATTTGAAATTAGATAATTTCCTGGATTTGAGCCGCTTCCAAAAGAACGCCGAAGCATATCACCTCAATGAATACAAATATATAGTTTTTAGGAATTAGAGCTGAACATTGATGTATGAATTTCATATAAATATGTTAATACGTAAATGAAATTTAATAAAATAAGGTAATAACCAAAATGAAGCAGACGATTTGTTTCGTAAATACACAGCTTTGGTCTAACAGATATGGTCAACGTCTACTAATTGAAGTCATAATTGTCTTCAAAAATCACGGATCGATGTTCAGTGGAATTAAAAGCTTCATACTCGAATTTAACATACTCTGTTCAAAGACGTTTTGTTGGACCACATGACCTGAAGAATTATAAATATAATATAATCACAAGTTTCCTAGAATCCTTTGCCCATTTACTTCCGTAATTAAGCAGAAACAACATAATCTCTCGAAAACAAAATGAAACTTGCAAGATTCATTCGATTCAATAATTAATCCAAAATTAAAAATTTTAAACCAAAATGCAGTTTTATTCCTCCACCATAATCGTATTTTTATTTTTTAGTTAAAATATATCAAAATAAAACCACGTAGAATGTGTCAATAGAAACAGAACTACAACATTGCGAACCCAATAAAAACAATTGGGAACTCGTAACTACGGACTCCCCGCATCAAAGAGTGAAAGGGATGGAAACGTTTACATAGAGCATAAGCAAAACCCAAGACTTTGTGTTAGATATTTCTGCTGCTTGTCAGATTTGTGCTAAGATGGGTGTTACGCCTTTCACTATTAAAACTTCTCTTATCCATTGACATGTTTGTTGGAAGAGTGCAGGAGGAGTAGTTTGATGTTTAAAAAACATTTCGTTTCAAAAATCCACTATTTGCTCCCATTACGGAGTATTACAAACAAGTATGCAAAGACGAAGAATAGAGTTCATAATATTTGTTTGATTGCCAGTTAAAGAATGAAACTTGCTTTAGAAAGGTAGTTAAAAATTCAAATCAAGTTTTTTTTAAAATAAAATGAGACTTGATCACTAGAGAATATTTGCAACTATACTTTTTTGGTAAAAGTAAAGGAAGAATAGTTGCAAACATTAGGAGCATAATTAAGAAGGTTATTTATGATGTTTCTTAGTGTCTATGAATGTTCTATAAGTAATCACCAATTAATGTTTTGGGTGATTGCTTTGACCTTAGAATTGTCTGGTAAACCTTTTGTCATTGATGTAATACTCTCAAAACCTTGTAATAGGGTTATAGTATGCCAATTATCAAACTAAAAGAAGATACTCATACTTATTGCCCGTTAACTTCATCTCTTATTATTAGCACCTATTTTAGAGTCAGAAATTTGAGTAGAAACTTAACATCCCATAAGCATTTACTTCCAAAAAGTTTAGAGTGCACCTAATGTATCCAAATGGACTAGTTATTACTAAAGAGCTTTGATATTCTTTTTGGTCAACTTCTGTTTACTATTTTTAGTGAATGGAAGCCTAGATCACCTAGATCTTTTGGCTTATATAATCCTCTATATAAGCCAAAAGATCTTGAGTATTTCTCTCTCTCATATTTATCTCCTGTCTAGAGAAAGTTCTTCAATATTTCTCTCAATAAATTTTATCTGCTTCATTAGAAGGAAGAGATAGGAGCCCAAGTATGCGTGCAATCTATTTAAAACTAAAATTATAAGTTGTACCTAATAAAGGACAACAATTTAATGTTCTAGTTGTTAAGCATTTTCTATTTATTTTAAAAGAGGTAAGTAATCTCAGAATTTGAATATGAAAGTTGTAAGTGGGATTTCCAAATGCTTTAATGGAGGATTGATGATGAAAAAGCTTATGAAGTGAGTACAGAGAGAAATTTTGTAAGTTTTGCATTGAAGCATTGAGAGAAAATTTTATAGTGTTACCATATGGCATTCACATCTTTCAAAAGTTTTATAAAGCTTCGATGAAGCATTTGACAAAAGGGACATTAGCCTTATTACAGAGAAGCAAATCATCTATGAATGAAGATTCGAGAGTTTCAACTAGTCGCATTTATGATGGAACTTGAATTGTTTCTATTATTAACATTCCCAAAATCAATCTTTTATGAACCTTAATACATATGAAAAAAAAAGGGCAAAAATGGATAATCTTTTTGAAACCATTTAGTTTCCTTAAATAAAGGAGTAGGTTTCTCATTAACTTTAATACTATAGGAAGGATAGTGAAGCATTAATTCAACCAATTGGTGAAAAAAGATGAGACTTTTAAAGCCTTAAGAGAATTAATCAAAAACTCCCATTCAACTACTTAAACAAATTAAATAATTTCATTTTCAAAATACAAATTTTTATATTGGAGGTTTTGTGATAATCGTTAAGAAGTTTATAAGCTAAAAGGACATTGTCACCGAAGCTTCTAACTAAATGCTTTTAGTCTTTCAGCTAATATTTTGATCTTGATTTTGTAAATCATATTGCAAGAAGCAATAAGGTGATAGTACTTAAAAGAATAGGCATTTGAAAATTTTGGAAGCAAGTAAATCAAAGAATTATTGATCTACCTAGGACATTTATCAATGTGAATAGTTCCAAAATGACCAATAAAAACCATACTTCTTATAAATTACGTTGGGATCAAGCATCTTCTAGTGTTTTCTTTGGGTAAAAGATTCATTAAAATCAAGGTATAAAAGAAAATTTTAAAGTATTTGAGGAGCATAAGATGTTCCTAGAGTAGCCAAAAGTCATCTGTTTGACCCTCTCACTGTTTGTGATCATATTCCTTTGAATGTTAGTGAGAGAAAAAACCTTATTAAAGTTTCTATAAATACAGAAATATTTGTGTTGATATCCTCTTCTTGAAACAAATCATTGCTTTTTTGTTTAATAAGAGAGTTACGAGTTAGAGAAGCATCAAATATTTGATCATTCATAGGGTTTACAATGAACTCCTCTTGAGTTGAATTAAAATATATTTGTGTTTTATAAAGCAGATCTAGTGTTGCATAACAGAGATATATTAAGAGTTTGAGTTCTAGCTTAATAGCTTTTAACTTAATAATGCATTTAAATAAGTCATAGTCATGGACCTAACTGTTCAAATCTCTAAAGATTGCTCCCTTAAAACCTAAGATATTTACTAAGTAGCTATTCAATTCAAAAGGAGTGTGGTGATTTCATATTGCAAGACTTATGTGAATTTCAATAGGAAAATGGTATGAAGATATTGAATTGCTAAAAGGCACCCAAGAGGAAGTTATATCATTTAGATAGAGAGGGTTAACTATGGCTTTGTCTAAAATTCTCCTCAGTAGGCTTCTTCCATTTTGATTATTGTTCCAAGTATAAAAGTCACCTTTATAACATAGATCAATAAGCTCATAAGTAGAGACACACTTGCTGAATTTCTTATTGTAAAGCGTTTTGATGCTTTATAACCACTTTGATTCATATAGATGAATTGTTAAATTGAAATCATTTAAAATTAACTATAAGAGAAGCTAAAGAATAGATTTTATTGATATATGTCTACGGTTTTGCATAATATAAGTGTTGTTAGAGACATAGACAATTATAGTCTACAATTTTAAAAAAAGTAAAATAGTCAAATCAATATTAATAAATTGATTAAACTGAAGACATATTAGAAACTATAACTTTATTAGGGTTATAGATCACTAAGATCATACTTTAAATTTTAATAAAACAATAGTCAATATACCTCTAGTAGCAGTTAGCCATGAGTTAACTTACTACCCATAGTAACTCCTTTTGGTGTAATAAAAAAGAATGGCATCTTCGTTATTTTTGGAAAATAAAATATATAGAATAATGAATTCCAAAAGACGTATAACATAAGCCTAACAATATATGGAGAAATTTATTAAGAAGCTAAGAAAATTTCTCCACTAAATAAAATGATATATGAGGGGGAAATCCATTTCAGGACAACGAAACATACTAGGGGTGTTAGAAAAAACTTAGAAAGCCTTGGTGACTCTTAGACACAAATATGACTTCTAGTGACCAAGGTTATAAAACATAATGTTAATGCACAAAACAAGATGCAATTAGTTATTTAAGCCCACATATAAGAAATATATTGCATCAAAATTGTATATTAGCCAACTATTCTCAATGACTAAACCCATACTAAGAACTAGGTTAGTTCTAGTTGAACAACGTTTGACTTAGTCCAGTTATCTTTTTAAGTAGGCCGCTCTTAAACCACCCTTCTCACTTACATCAAAAGCTTGACATATTATCGTTAATGACAAACTACAACTAGCTTGCATGCTCACTCCTCCAAGGAGTTCATCTAACACCTAAGGCAAACAACATAAACCATACGAACACATCACTCTATACAGCCCTAAACACTGAGGAAATCTTACACAATGAAGAACAAGACTTCCTTCTAGTTCCAGGAGCATAATCCAAGAAAGCTCCAGTTCAAGTATAAAAAACATTATGGAATAAGATAACAAGATATCTTGATGCATTTGGAAAACTACATTATATCCCACCTCTATAGGACAAGATGTAATTACATGATTGACTAAAAATACTCAATGAAGGAGCCAAAATTTGGCATGCCTCTTTAGTTAGAGGATTTATGGATAAGAGATTATCATTTCTAGTGGTGAACCATTGGGTGAATACAAACTAGAGGAAGCTAGGATTGTAAAATTGCCTCATCAATGAATATAAACTCTTCATTTTTAGATTCTTTAATAAAGAAATAGAAAGGACACTAGAACAGACCACGACACATCTAGTGTAGACTTATTATACTAAGGAAATGGGAGCTAGGATTCAATCTCAATAGGAATGAACTACAAACCTCACAACATCTGGGTTGACTTCCATATGATTCTTCTTGAATATTGGTCCTTTGAAAATCTTAGTTACTTGGCAAACAAATTGGGAAGGCCTCTATAAATGGATGATAACATAGAAAACCTGAAAAAGATAGGGTTCACCCAATATGCATTGATGTTAAGCTAGATAGAGAACTCCCTGAGGAAGTTAATATAATGACTTAACATAATGAAACTAAGTATAAAAGGAACTCTAAGAACTAAGTTAAGATTACATACCCATGGAAACCATCAAGGAAAAGGATGATCAAAGTCTAAAGACCAAAAAATAACACTGTTGTTGATAAAAAAAAGTGAAGAGATGAAAGAAATTACCAAAGAGATAGTAGTGCAAGACAGAAAGAAATTACCAAGGAGAAAATAGTACAAGACACTCCTTAAGAACAAGAGGAAGAGGTAATCATTATGAAAGCACCAAGTCCTAAAACAATTATGAATGAAGAACTAAATAACATAGAAACACCCCAACAATCTAAGGATAGAGGCATAGAGATCCTACAATAAACACCTGGAGATCCTAGTTTGGTAGAAGAATTTCAAGATCTTAACACAAGCAATCACAAATCTAAGAGGAACAAAGCCAAAACTAGAAAAGCATGATGGATATGATAATATGGACTATAAGAGGGCCTAACTGCCCCAATAAATAGAAGGCTCTAAAGGATATTGTAATAACTAAAATTATCATTTTTTTGGTCTTGTAGAGACTAAACTAAAAGTTGGTACACATAGCAAAGGTCTGACTTATTTTATGCAAGGATTAGATCAAAATCAACAACCATGCTTCACACTTTGGTGGAAGGATAATAGTTGCATTTGATCCAAACTATTTTTCATTAATTAACTAAGATTAATCTGAGTAATATATTCATTGTGAAATGACCATAAAACATTCCAATAATAAGATTGTTATCATAGTCATTTATGCAAGGAACTATGAGCTTCAAAGGATAAACCTATAGAAGGAACTCTTTAAATTGGCACCTAAAATTGACTTATCCTAGTTATTAGCTAGGGTCTACAACTATACATTGTCAACAACTGAATCATAGGGAGTATCAACTTACTCTAATAAGAAGTTCTATGAATTCATCGTATTAAATTCCAGAATAGGATTAGTGGACTTGAGATATATAGGATCCTTATACACTTGGAGTAACAAACATCATGGTGGAAGATTCATGTGGAGGAAACTTGATAGATGCTTAGTCAATGTTGAATTTCTCAATAAATTCTAACAAAGTCATGCAAATTTTGGCCCATAATTGAGGTAACACTTGAAAATGGAATAGGAACAATGAAATCCCCTTTAAAATTCTTCAACTCTTTAGTCTATCACCCTGATTTGAAGAATGCAATTGTCAACAGCCTTCAAAACAATCAAAGGGGTACCAAACATATAGATTCATCAGCTTTCTAAAACTTCTAAAATCTCACTATAAGCAGATGCTTAGAATCAACTCTAATCCTCTCACCTTTAATAAAAAGGGAGCATTAGATACCCTTATAAAAGCCTAAACAAAACTCAATAGAGACCCTACAAGCATAAGCTTGAGGGAGATTGAAAAGAAGGAGATAAAAACTACTATAAGAAGTTGGAGGAATATAACTCCCAACTTAGGAAAAAAGTCAAGAATACAATGGTTGAAACAAGAAGATAAGAATTCCAAGTTTTTTCATAACATAATCAAAGGTAGAAGGAATAAAGAAAATATGATGCACCTTAAAGGATATGATGGCTAACTAGTAAGAAACCAAGAGAAAATGAAATTAATGGCTCAAAACTTCTACATAGATATACTTGGAAGAAAGGGTAATGTCAACTCAATTCCACATGACATTAGAGATACCTTAAAGATCACACTCACAATTCAACAGCTAGAAGAAATAACAATGAGAGTTAGACCTAAAGAGATCATATCCACTTTATTTTTCACTCAATTCTGACAAGACCCTAGGTCTAGATAGGTTCAACGCTAAAATCTTTTAAACCTCATGGAGTACCAAAGGCCAATTATCCATTAAAACAATCTAGGAGTTATTTGAAAATAATTATATATCTCTAGAGCTAAACAAAACATACATCAACTTGATCCCTAAAGTATCTAATCTAGAATACTTGAAGGAATACAAACCAATTTCCTATTGACATTTCATCTACAAGTTGATATCAAAAGTCTTAGCCAACAAACTTAAGGTAACTCTATAATGCTTTATCAATCAAAGCTATAGAGCTTATGTTAAAAGGCAGAACTAACGGTGATATCATTTTTATGGATTAGGAGCTCTTCAGGGGATAATTTAGCAATAAACACATCAAGAACTGTGCATTGCAAATAGATATTGTCAAGGTTTTTGATACAGTAAACTGGGAATTCATTTTGGATGCACTACAAACCATTGGATGCCCACAAAGGCTTATTTATTGTTTCTTTCAATAACTCATAATAGTCTCCTACGTAATGATAGTTGATGGTGAACCCTCTAATCCATTCAAGGCAGGAAGGAAGTTAAGATAAGGGAACCCCCTATACTCATTTCTCTTTACCATAGCAATGGGCATTTTGTATAGAATCACCAATCAGAATCCAAGCTTCAAATTTTACTACAGATGTAAAGAACTTAGAATTTCATAACTTACTTTTGTTGATGACTTATTAATGCTATATGGAGCAAATAAATATTCAATAAACAACCTACTTGAAAGAGATCTGAGGACTAGAGTATAATCTTAACAAAAGCTCGATGTGCTTCTCCTGCGACATAAAATCTCATAATACTAAAATTGGAAGATTGAAGCTAGAATCATCACCCTTTAAGTACCTAAGAGTTACCATTTCATCCAAAAAAATTCACCTTTAAGGACTGTAAACCTCTTATCAATTCAATAGAAATAAGAACCAATATATGGAGTAATAGATGGCTTTCCTATAAAGGAAGAATCCAACTTTCAATCAATGTAATCAATAGCTTCAACACATACTAGTTATCACATATGGTGCTATTTAGAGGAGTTTTGGAAAGAAAAGATAAGATCATAAAGGAATTTATATGGAAAGGAATAACAAACTCCTATAAAGCCCCTAATGTTAGATGGAGCATATTGTGCCTTCTTAAAAGTGAATGGGGCATAGGACTAGTTTCAACAAAATTAGATTTACAACACTTCTAGCTAAGAGACTATGACTCATCTACACAGATAAAAGTAATTTATGGGTAAAGTGGATAAATGAAGTTTATACAAGGAATCACAGCATCTGGACCCTCAAGGTGAAATAACATGTCTTATACAATGCAGGCAGACTTAAAAACAAGGATCTTCATGTATGATCATGTGAAAACACAACATAGGAAATGATCTTCGAATAAGTTTTTGGTATGACAATTAACTCTCAACTAGATCATTAGACAAAATGCATCACCTTATCCATTTGAAATATATCATTCCCCCTTCAAAAAAGGTAGCTCATATGATAATCAATGGGAAGTGGCACTAGCCATTTCATAAATCTCGAGCCTTAACCACAATAATGTAATTATTGAATGTATGCACACCTCAAACCAATAGAAATTATTAGATAACATGGTCAAAGGATCCTACCAAGGCATTCACTACCTCTTCTTAAAGGAAACTTCTATAAAATTTAGTTCAGACACTAAATTGGTCAAAACTAATCTGAGACTTAGTAATTCCACCACCAATCTCATTCCTACTATGGCTAGAAATTCTCTAAAAACTCTACACCAGAGATATGATAAAGTTTGATGTAAAATCCACAATATGTGAGTTGTGTAGAGAAGCACAAGAAAGTCATAGCCATCTATTCTTTGATTGCTCTTACTCCAAAAGGATATGGTTAATTCATTAGGATTTGTTTAGCATTCCTCCAATATCATTAGATTGCTACAAATCATCCACTGGACAAAGGCATTAAAGTTAAGCTCTAGATGGGATAAGAAGTTCATCTTTGGGATAATGGCAATCATCCACCTAATATAAAGAATTGGGAACAATTTGATATTCAAATAGGAGTCACAGAGGTCAATAAAGGAAGCTAAAGACAACTTTCTTCACAAAATGAGGCTAATGGTGACAGCAAATGATATGAATAATATAATTTCAACCATTATAAACTAAATCTCTTTTAAATGGTTTATTGATCAACATCAAGCTTATGAATAACAATGCCATTTCAATGATATGTTTGTACAGTGTACATTAACCTAATTAGTTCTGATGAATGCATTAATTAATTTTTTTTAAAAAATGTATATTAGCATTTCTAATTCATTTCCAAGAAGAAATATGCATTCCTCTAATTTAATCTTCAAGCTTGAGCTAAAATGTGAAAAATATTGACACCTTTAGCCCATATTAACATCCATTCTCTTATTTATAACATTACGTTCTTTTTGAGGATATGTTCTTCAAACTTGATTCTTCTGAAAATTATTTGGTTTCTTTTGATCCAAATGACATAATTTATGAAAATAAAGGCCATTCTAAATAATTTAAGCTGCTCTCTTTTATCCAACCTTGATGTTTGACTAACCTTTCTATTAATCCTTCCAATATTTATGTTCCACCTTGCATATTTAAGAGCTATAACCTAAGAAGCACAGACACGGACACGGGACACGACACGGACACGGACACGGGAACACACCAACTTCTAAAATTTGGTGGACACGGACATGGCATATATATATATATTATAAAATTTAAAATTAAGAAAAAAATTAAGAATTCATACAAACATGGAGCATACAATTTGCCATTGTTAACTCTGCCACAAGTGCCAAACAAATTGTTTCTGATGTACAAAATAATTTTACATCGACAAGCATAAAAATCCCAGTAGACATAAGATTTCAGACGTCAATATTTGCTTATTTTACTGAAACTACAGAAGGTGAGTACAACATAAAATTTGATGCCCATTCAACTAGGAAAGTCTACTCTAAACTGGACGACAAAGCCCACAACACAAACAGACGACGCTAATTGACATTGTCGATTTAAAGTTTCTTTTCCAACAATAAACTCGAAAGTTGGTGAACAAGGAGACCAATTAACGCCAGCCAAACACCCACCAAAATCTCTATACGGCGCAAGAAATCTTGGGGCTACTAGAGAAGTCAATGTAGAATGGAGAAACTGGTTTATTTCGGTTGTTAATGACAGGAATGTATATTTTCACAGTTCCTGGAGAAACCAATAGTCTTATGCAATTAAAGTACCAGAAGAGTTGTAGCACAAGAACCGTCAGTCTGTCACTCAAGAAAACTGTGCAAAATCCCCCATTTTGGGAGACCCGTGGAAACACACGACTTTGTTTCAGAGTCGTGTGTTTCCATTAAAAATCTCACAAAGGACAGCATATATAGAAGCGTGGATTTCAGAACAGATGTGAAGCACAGAGTACATAAAGCGTGGATTTTAGCGTACCTAACAGCGTTGTATGAAGAACCAGCGCAGACGTGAAAGAGCAAATGGCTGGAAAACAAATAGCATCGTGCGACAAATGATTTGTGAGAAAACAAAGAGGAGCGACGGCTGGAAAACCACGAGAATTTGAGAAGTTGTAACAATCATATCTTTCTTAACAAGGAAGACTACCCATGTCAACTAAATATAATTTTGAATAATTCATAAAAATTTTACAAGCTATATTAAGACGTGTCCAAGCTGTTTTTAACTGTGTCCGAGCCATTCCGAGCCGTGTTCGAGTCGTGTTCGAGCCGATAAAAATGATTTTTTTACTCCGACACGTACGAACATGTGTCCGACACGTGTCCACTGCGTGTCCACTGTGTGTCCCTGTCCGACACGTGTCGGACACACGGACACGGCACCATTTTGCCATGTCCGTGCTACATAGGCTATAACTGTAGAATTCACTATTAAAATAGAAAAGAGTTACTTGGTTTTGGTTATAAAAGGACATTTAAAGAATATGTGTTCAATGGATTCATCCTCTAAATTATGAGGGACGCATGATTTGTCTGAGATATTAAATTTAAAATGGTCCTTGGTCATTGACTTCTTCAATATGGCTAATCAAAGGACAAATAAAGTTTTTAGGACATTGGTTTCTTTTCATACTAACTTGAACCAAGCCACATTAGTTTCTTTTCTTCTTTAATATGGCAAATCAAAGAATGATAGGCATAATTGATTTATGAAAACTTTAGACTAATGCTTGAGCTTGATCTAATTGTCTTTCCTATCTTGTTTAGAAGCCATAATTGGTAAGATTTTTCTTATTTCTATGAATACTCTATAAGTGTAGCACCCCACTCCCGCAAGACTCGAACCCGACATCGATGGGTGATGTCCGAGTCTGCCCCGCGAGGGTGGCGTGCTAGAACACTCACTTAGTCAAAATTGTTTTTTTTTGAAACCACAATCACTCAGATTATGCGGAAGTCCATCAACACATAGGGCCCATTTTCAGTCATAAACATTTTCAAGTAACATAAAACCATCAACAAAGTTATCAATAGCCATTTGGGCCCTTTCATAAATACAATACACTTTAGTCATAATGCTTTACATTATAACATAAATCAATTAAACAATAGTTCCAAAGTATACAATTTTATAAAACTCAAATGCAGACGCAAACTAATCCCGACCTCTATCCTTCACTTGTATGCTATAGGTATACTCCTGTTGGCCTAACGGGGTATTCTTTTGATCTTGAAAAATAATTGCAAATTTTGGGTGAGTTTTACAAACTCAGTAAGTGACCATCATCGATGGCTCACCTAGTCACGTAACACATCATTTCACATTTTACATTATTTCACATTTCAAATTCAATTTCACATTCAATACACTTAATCATTCACACTATTTCACATTCACATTCAATTCATTCATATTAGGCATATGCAATGCACATGAGACTCATTTTCCATTTGTTACTTTGTTGTGACCGAGTGCCTGAATTGTCCCATATAGGGCTCATTAATAACTGTCCTATATAGGGCTCATTAAACGTTAAGCCCGAGTCTCTGATTCACTTTTGAGCTTGAAACTCATTTTCACTCGTTGAGCTTTAAGCTCTAATCGTTGGCTACTCTGGTCACAATTACCATTATGTTTCATGCATTCATGAAATGAAATGCATCACTCATATTTGCATGCTCTTATTCACTCATATTCACTTATCATCGGACTGTAGTCCGTCATTTAACATATAGTTGAGAAATCACACTTTCACTTGCATGCAATTACACATTCAGAAAACACTTCAATATCCAAGTTAAGCATCACAATCAGCGGACCTCCTATCTGGAAACCAACATAATCAATCACATTTACAAAATCATTCAATAGACACATAATACAAAAATTCAAATAACAAATAATGAAGTGAGACCATCTCGGTCTACTCACAGTACGCTCCAAAATAGCATTTGCTTTCAAATTCTAGGAGCGCCTGAATGCAGACGTTCTATCCTGTATCACCATTTTGCAAAACACTTATTGCACTCACATCAATAATTTGCACACGTATAAGCACAATTGTATAAATTGGCTATGTACAATGCATGCTCAATGACAAACCCGGGTGCTATAACAAACTTTATATTTTATGTTGATTCTTATTTCATAACTTAATCTCTCATCAATTCTTTAAATCACAACTAAATCAAGAATCTATCATTTTTCATGATCATCCAAAAACTAGAAACATTCACTACGTATATTCATCACATTTTCTGCATTTTCAACCTTTACATTCACTTCATCTTCCTCTTCTAGCTATCATTCTAATCTTTCTTTCTCAGCTCTAAACATCATCACATACTCTCTCATTGATCTTTCAATTCCAAACTTTAACACTATCCCATAATATTTCAGTCATTAATCCAAAGAAAATCACCATGAACGGCACACTAAATCACCTCACTCATTTTCCAGCAAATTAGAATATCACTGTCCTTAGCCTTTTAACAGTAAGCTAACGTGATGTATCTTTCATTTCATACAAAAACTACATAAGCATAACAATCTTACCTATTTGAAGCTCCAAAACCTTCAACTATCACAAGGCCCTAACTCTCATGCAACTCACGTACCTCATCTTGAAAGTTGACAAGGAGGTTCGATCTTTCATGGAATAGAAGAAAGAAATATCCAAATGAAAGTGGGGACAAACATAGAAAAGCAAGGTTTAACTTCAGCGAATATTTGAAGAAAAGCTCTGGGTTGGAGGAGCTTTAAAGAAAGAAGTTTCGAGAAAGGATAAAGACAAGGACAACAACTTGTCTTTTAAGGCAATAAAAATCTCTTTAACTAGGACACCTGTCCAATTCTTATCCACTCATCTATTTCTCTTTACTAGAACTCTCTTAAGTATAATTTATACTTAAGTTTCTCACTTAATAAAACCACTAAATTCATAATTCACAACCCCTTACTCACTTTCAGATATTTCTCATAACACATCATTTCGAGTCAACATTACATATTCTCTTTTAACCCGAACACTAAAGTCACTTTGCAACACTTTCCTCTAGAACATATTACTCTATGTCTTATGTCTCTTATTTCTCTAATTGCACCAAGTCATTCAATTTGGTTATGTCCTCAATCATATAGAACCTTTTGCTCTCTCTAAATATGTCAGATTAAAACCACATTAGGAAGATTTCAAAGAGAACTTTAATATCTACATATTTCATGAAGATATTGAAGACAAACTTTATCGCCTAAAGGGTCAAAGATGGACCAGACGATAGAAGATGAACAGTGCACAGAAGAAACAGAAGGTCACTTAAGCAGAAAGCAGACGAAGTGACTCTTAAGACGAAGTAGAAAGCAGACTGAACAAATCAATTGAAGCAAAGTAGATGATTTAATGCGGTCGAAGCAAAGCAGACGAAGCAGACGAAACAAGGCAGACGAATGCAATAAGCAGACGAATGCCCAAGCAGACGAAGCGAAAAAGGTAGATGAAACAAAATGAATAATAACATAAGGCAGACGAATGCAAGAAGCAGACGAATACGAAGTCAACTTAAGACGAAGCAAAGTCAACTTAAGACGATGCAACTCTTAAGACGAAGCAAAAGGCTTAAGACGAAGCAAAGGTCTTAAGACAAATGACGTCATCGTAGACGATGTAACATCATCAAAGACGAAGCAGAAGTCTTAAGATGAAGCAAAAGTCTTTACGGACGAAGCAAGAGTCTTAAGACGAATGATGTCATCACAGACGAAGCAGAAGTCTTAAGATGATACAAAGCAGACGAAGCTAAGTCTTAAGACGAAGCTAAGTCTTGAGACGATAGAGAATGAGCAAACGAATGGGGTCAACTTAAGACGATGCAAAGTTAACTTAAGACGATGCATCTCTTAAGACGAATGACGTTATCACAGAGGAAGTGATGTCGTCACAGACGATACCTCTTTCAGACGATGCATCCTTACAGATGATGCATCTCTTAAGATGAATGATGTCATCACCGATGAATCGTCTGTACAAACGAAACATCCTTACACTCCTAAGCATTTCCCTTTCAAAGGTACATAACTTTCTGCCCCACTATCCAAAGCTTCCATATTATAAATACACTCCTAATAAACTTCTCCAACGTATTTTCCTTCACTAAATTCAACACTTCAATTTTTAGTTCTAGTAATTCTACCCCATTTCATTATACTCATTCACTATAGCCAAAATTCTCAATCTATCCCATTACTATTCACTATACCCGGAATGTCAATGAGTGCATGTACAATTATTTTCATGTGTGTAAGGATTCAAAATTCACATGTATGTATGCTAACACTTTGCTGAGCATGACAGGCAAATTGTTCTAATTCTCACATTGCTATTCTCTAATGGAGAGCTCTAATTTCAATCTTTAATATGGGGATGAAATGTTACAATAGGTTTGAGAAGACCAATCCAAATTATCACCATTAATCACCACTTTTACTATGACAAAGTCAAGGAATGTTGGTTTAGTGAGGTATAGGATTTTAGGAGAAAGAGAGGCTCTAAATCATGCCAATTGTTAAACAAACCAAGAATTCATTCCAATACCAACTATACATTTTAATTAGTCCCTAATAGTTTCTTCTACCCTAATATTTTCTTGAATTTCTAAAAAGAGTTATATTTAGGTTATACATCTTATTTGCTAGCATTTCTAACATAGTAAACAGAAATCTATCTCACCAAAATGTATCTTTTATTAACTAAGAGTCTCTAAATCCTTTTAATTAGCATAACCTTGTTCATATTTATCAAAGATTTGATTCCTAATCATCATTTAGTTTTAAGACAAAATAAGCTAGACAATTTGACTTTAGTACCAGTTAAGTTGAGATCCTTGCCTCTCAATAAAACATTCTTCATGAATTGTTCTTATGTTTAGATGATGCTAGTAGGGAGATAAAGATAGGAGGTCCAATAAAATTGCATATAGTTAAGCACTACATTGATGAGATGGATTCTACCAGAGAAAGTCAAAGATTAAGTGCACTAGCTCCCTAACTTCGTTTATAGAATTTTTACTAGTGGAACGCAATCTTATAGGATTTCTTTAGTAGTATTTAGGATACCTACTATATTTGAACGGAAGCTCTCCCTGAGTGAAACCAAAATTTGTCTTAAAATCATCAAAGAACCTCTAAAACCCTTAAAGGTTAAGAAGTTGCTTTTTATAGGATTAACTCTTCAGACTTGATATTTGTTTTAACTATTGTACTACTTGTTAAAACATCTTGATGGATTTAGAGTTAGCACTATAAAGAAAGATGGGGTCATTTACAAAAGATAAGATATTGATAAGGAGTTTTTCACATTTGTGGTGAAACTTAAATCTAAATTCTCTAATCCATATTTAGTTATCTTGGAAAGCACTTCTATACACATTGTAAAGAGATAAAGGGATAAAAGATCCCTTTATCTAAACCATCTAGCATCGTTGAATCAAAGAGTGGGCTCACCATTAATTGAAATAGAGTGAGAAACTTTGAGTTATTCATCTTACAAATTTTTTAAAGAAACATTAGGCCTTTATGATGGAGCTAAATAAATTCTTCCTTACTAAATCAAAATCCTTGTTAAAAGCAATCTTAAAAGCATAACTTTTAATGAATCTATTTGATTGATAGTTTTTAAAGAGCCCTCGGTCTAGAAGAACACTTTCATTAATAAATTTCAGTAAAGTTCCTTGATAGGGATTGATAATGGAATTTAAAATAATCTCGATCCTTGCATTAAAAAGCTTAGATATAACCTAGTAAACAACATTACAATAGGATAAGAGTTTATAATTTTCCAAAGAAGAGGGGAATTTTCCAATTAAGGCAAATATATGTGTTAAGGAGTTTTCCATTAGAAAAAATTCTTGAATAATTTAGATGATTATATTACCTATATCAAAAGATTTATTCCTATGTATTAGTCATGAACTCTCTGATTCATACTAAGGCCCTTCTCTATTGTGTTACCTATTAGGTTCCAAATTTTTTGAAAAAACTTTTGCATTAAAATCATCAAGACTTAGTGCTTTATTTGGTTCCTAAGCTAAAGAGAGCTTGTTTCATGTTCAAAATGAAGAAGGGCCTTAGTAATGGATTAGAGAGTTCATGACTAATACATATAGGAATAAATATTTTGAGATCTAAAGAAGAGTGGTAGGTAGAGAACTCCATTCCTAAAATCTTTTTAAAGTAGTTAAAGGCCACATTCTTGAGATTTTCTTAATTAATAACCAAGGATTTATGAAGGGCTTATAAAGAGATAGTGGTGTTTTTATTTCTACGTGCTAAAATTGCATTATGAAAAAGAAAAGCATTTTTATCTCCTTCCTTTAACTAAGAGGCCCTAGCTTTTTGCTTCAGAAAATAGTAGTGAGCTTCCAAAGGCTCTAAATACATTCCTTTAAGTTGCATGCTCAATGATTGGGCCCAAGTTTATATTATTAATTGGCCTCACTTTCTTGTATGTTTGTGCACTTGTTGACTCCTAATTGATGATTTTGTGCTTAAATTGGTTCCTTACTTCGAGCTTTCATAAATTACAATTTGTCAGTACTTTGTCATCATTTGATATCAATTTCTCTATTTCTCTATAAATTTTGTGAGGACAATTGATACTGCTAAGTGTTTTATTTTGTAGGAACAAAGGAGTCAACAGAAAGTCAACAAGTCGTGAGACTCATTCCAGTCGTCGGGACGAACCAGCATTCTCATTAGTCGCGACGAATTTTCTCATTTAATTACCTCGTCGCGACTAACGCGCAAATTCAACTAGTCGCGACGAATATATATTAATTCGTCGCG
>JAOTAX010000197.1:27321980-27355147 GCA_025629825.1 Erythroxylum guanchezii
TCCCAAAAATCCAAAAATATTCATTTATACTTTGCTTTAATTTAATTTAGTTCAACCAAACAAAACCCCCCTTTTTTATTGCTTTAATTGCATAATTCGACTCTAGGCTAGTCTTTTAAATCAATTTCATAACGGTTCCATCGAGAGAGACAACCCGAGGTTCAGCTTGCTGCAATCTTGGAATTATTTTATTTTGACCGGTTTCCAAGGTCGATTTCTTAATCGAACAACAGAGCCGCGATCACTCAATCCCCTTTTCATAGCTTCCTCAAAGTCAAGAGTATTAATCAAACTAATTATTAAATCTAAAAGGAAAATTTCTATGAAGTTGAATGTGGTTGAGAATCAACTTAACGAGGTAGTCTAAGCAAAGATTGCTATTGAAATTTACTTGAATATTTAGGAAGTTTTTGAGCCAATTTGGATTTACAATGGCTTTATCAAGTTTTTTCCTTAGAAGCCACTTCTGATTTTGGTTCTTTCTAAAATTTAGCAAGTCCCCATTAAAATTGAGGTCCATTTCACCTATATTGTGAATACAATTCAATAATTCTTCATTGCAACATTTGTGTTATTCACTCTCACCTTCAATTTATTGGCATGAGAGTATAAAATTAGAATCACCTATTATGATCCATGGAATTATGCTTACCACTTGTATATCCATCATATCGTTCCATAATTCTTTTTTTTAATTCAACATTAGCAACATATATTGCTATAATGTCCATTCTTATTCAAAAGCAACATTACTTATAAAGCATTTAATACTTTTTATAGTTATCGATACCCCTAACGTTCCTTGTGATAAGACTTATTAAAAATTAAGGAGTATAGGATGAACATTCCTCCTTATTGTCTTGTTGAGGCCTTTCCTTATGATATTTATTTCATTAATAGGCATCAGGTTGATGATTAAGGTGCTAGTAGGTACCTCTATGTAAGTAGTATGATCCTAAATAAGGCTAGGAGATACGTTTAAGAGAAATTTATATCTTTACTAGAGTTTATTGACTTTGAGGTAATGTCCTTGCCTTTAAAAAAATCTTTAGACGGTTAGTTTGAAAAAAGTTACTTGTTAAGGAATTTGTAAGCACCTTTGGTAGATTGGTCTCAATGTGAGCAGGGCATGAAGGATCATTATTAGAAAAGTTTGAAATTAGAATCTCCACAACATCTTTTTCTTTGCTCAAATTCATCTTATTTAGGGTAATACCCTTTCGTTTAAACTTCTCCTCTAATTGATTTTGTTGTTCCACTAATTTTGGTCTATTCCCTTTAATTTATGAATTATAAGAGTTTATACTATTTCCTTTTTTATTCTGAGACATTCCTGGTAAAGATCCCTGGATTGTTTAAAGCTCTTCAAACATACTAGATTGAAAACATATTATATTCTAGGGGTAATATTTAAGGAAAAATCCATTATCTCTCACAACTTGTTTCTAAGTGTGCCTACCCTTTAAAGGGGGAGTCACTATAGTCCTAGAAGAATCCATTATGGAACCTGAACTATTCACTTTTGAGCTAACTATGAAATCAATGCTAGGATGAAGTCAAACAGAAGTTCCCAATTTAACATGAGAGTAGAAAAGGGGGAAAAACAAGGTTAAAAGATTAGAGTTCATGTTAGAGGTAGGAATAGATGGTGGACAAATAGAGAGGGAAGGGAGAAAAGAAGGTTAAAAGGATCATAGTTAATGTTAAAGGTAGGAATAGGTGGTGAAGCAATAAGAAGGGAAGATAGAGTGGATAAAGGTAGAGAAGCTAAAGTTATGATATGAGACAACGATCACAGAAGGTTACTAGTTGTTTCCATTTTAAGTAAAATTAGAAATTTTAAATCAAGTAGAAAAAGATCATTACTAAAAAAGGAAAACAAATCCAAGGACAATTTTGATCAAAGGAGAAAGAGAGCAGGACCAAAGGAGAGAGATCATAAAAAGGTTCCCCACACTATAGGTCTTATTATTTTTCCTTTGCTCTTTATTATTATTTTTGATCTATATTACTATTTTGATTACTATTAACATGCCCATTTAGATTTACTAACCTCCTAATTTATGCACCTAGTTTCTTAGATGTTTCAACAAGAGGAATCGAACGGTAGATTGATGGATTTAAAACTTACATTTCTATATAGAAGCTTAAGGGTATTAAAGAGGAGCTAAAATTACTAAATAATGGTTACCTTACTAATGTAGAGGAGGTTGTTAAGAAAGGTAAGAAGGCACCTATTGTAGTGCAGGGAGATCTATATAGAGCTACCAACTGCTTGGAAGTAAAGAACATTGAAAGGGAGAGGCTTCATCAATATATATAAGCTCTTGAAGTTACTAATAGTTTTTTAAAGTGAAGGATAAAAGTAATGTGGTTCAAAGAAGGAGATACAAACACATAATTCTTTTATAATTCAATCATTGCAAGGAAGAATCATAATAAGATTACCCTTATTCATAATGATTCGATAGCACCTATTTTTAGATAAAACAACATAAAAGTGATGGCTTTTAACCACTTTAATAAATTTTTTGTGAAACTATTTATAATTCATTTGCACATAAGTGGAGGGCTTATATTGAGAGGGTTATAAGTTAAGAGATGAGGGAGTAGCTTATTGAACCTTTTAGCAAAGTTGATATGGAAAGGTCTTCCTTTTGTCAAAACCCCCAAGAAAGTACTAAGTTATAATGGTTTCAATGCTTTCTTCTTTCAAAAGATATGTAATATAACTAGTTACATGGTGACTGATGCTATCCTAGAATTCTTTTCCAATAGGAGAATGCTTAAATAGATTAACAAATATTACATTTCTTTGGTTCCCAAGACTGCTAACCCTTATGCTCTAAACGATTTTAAGCCAATTTCTTATAGTAATGTCATTTATAAAGCCATATCAAAGATTCTTGTTAGCATGTTAGAGAAAGCATTGAGGGGCCTAATTCATCCTAATCAAAGTGCATTAATCGAAGATAGAAACATTGGGGATAATTTGTCAATTATACAAGATCGTTTTAAAAATTATCATAAAAAGAAGCCTGTAAATGATTGTTTTTTGAAGTTTGATTTTTATAAGGCATTTGATTCCATATAATGGGCATTTAATCTCAACAGTTTAGAGGTATTTGGATTTCCAAGCATGTTTGTTGATTGGATCAGGTAGTGTTTAACAACTACTTCTTTTGGGATCCTTGTAAATGGTGATCTAACTTACACTTTTAATAGAGCTAGAGATATTAGGCAAGGGAACCAAATATCCCCTTCTTTATTCACTCTTTGTATATAGGTTATGATCAACATTATTTCTTATATGATTGAACATAAGGGAGACTTCAAGTTCCATAAGCGATGCATTGAAAGTAAGCAGTTTAAATTAGTTTTTATTGATTATTTGCTGATTTTTATCAAATCTCATAATGGTTGAATGAATATGCTAATCAATTCCTTACATGAGTTCTCTAAGCTGTTTGGATTAAGAATCAAATATCGAAGAGTGAACTTTACATTTCCAAGGAAGTTGCATATCTAGTTGATGCATTCTTAAGGTTAACAGGTTGTTATGTGCACCAAAGTCGTTTTAAGTATTTAAGTATACCTATTACCATAATGAGCCAACCTATTCAGATTGCTTGTGAATTCTTGATTCAATTCATAAGAGTATTAGAAGAAGGCAAAACATATTCCTATCTTATACTAGGAGATTGCAATTGGTATCTTCCATTCTTAATGGAATGCATGTATATTGGAGTTCACATATTATAGTTCCAAAGAATATTGTGAAAAATATGGTAAAGGGCATCATAGGTTTCCTATAGTTTGGAAATATAGATACAAGTAAAGCTTCGATAATGAAGTGGATTGATGTTTCAGTTCTTAAGAATAAGGGTAGTTTAAGACTACAAAAAATACTAACAATGAATAAGATGCTCATCATTATGAGGATTTGGAAACTATTTAGTGATTAAAAAAATTATATGTGCCAAATGGATGCAATCTCATCACTTAAAAGTCAACTAATTTTTGGAGATTAAAGGAGAAGGCTCGTAACTTTTGTTAAATGCTTAAGTTAATGAGATTAGTGAGAATGGATTTCAAAGATATTGTTGGGGATGGGAAAAGCATATGGATTTTGCATGATATTTGGTGTGAATAAGAACCATTAGTACTAAGACAAGAATAAGCTATCTTTAGACATGTTCTTCCAAATATGGCCAAGGTAAGGGAGATTATACAAAGGAATCAATGGAGCTATTTGCAAAGAGGTCTTGCATGTATAAAGGGCAGTTTGCTACACTAGTGTACATTCTAATCGACTTGACACTATTTCTTAGTCTAAAACCATATGGATGAGTTCTAACATTCCAAAAACCTTTTTTATAATGTGGCTAGTAGCATTGAACAAGCTTAAAACTAACAATATGATAAAAGGAGAGCAATGTCCTAAAATGTTTTATGTGTAATTTGGAAGATGAGAATGTCATCCACTTGTTCTTAACTGTCAATACTCAACAAGATTGTGGAGAATAGTTTAGCTCAAATGCTATATTTTGTCAGAGTTTGGAATGGGAAAATCTAATTCAATGAATTCAAGTAAAAAGGAGACTTAAAACATCTTTAAGTTTGCACTTTGTTGTTGGTATACGTAACATGAGGAGAGGGGACTGCTAAAAAGCATGGGAAGCCTCCTATTAGTATTATAAGTTCAAGTTCGAAAATATAAACAAAAATTAGAGAATGGATGGTGTTGGAGAAGAAACTGCTATTGATACGGTGATGACATAGGACGTTAAAAGGGACAACAATCACCAGCAAGTTACCCACTAAAACTATAAATGCTAGGTCAATCTTGGAAGTTAAGTTTTGAAATGGGAGGTGGTTATTGTGCGAGTGGCTGTGGCTAAGCAGATACATTCGCCAAAGGCTGCTCTTGTTTAATCTTTAATGTCTGCCATTTGGATTTATTAATACTATTGAAATCTTTTATTTAAAAAATAAAAATAAAATAAATTAATGTAAAAAATTATTAGAGAACTTAAGTAACATCAATAGAAGTTATATTTCCTTTTTTTTTATACTTTATTGTCATAACCAACATACATTAATATTATCTTTCTTTTCTTTGATTAATTTTTCTTACTAAAAATATTTAATTAATTCAGTTCTGAAATAAAGAACAGTCACATTTAGCAATAAATGTAACATATATTTTATCCAAAAATAAAGACTAATTGATAATTTTTTGTGTCATGAGCAATTATATGGATCCGAAATTTTAATATTATTCATATTCATATTATATATGTTAATTACACGAAGAGGCTAAATTAGTACGTAAAATTTCATACAATAAGAAAACTGAAACAAATATGTTTAGAATTTACCAAATTTTAATTATTAGATCATTAATTCCTTTAGATTGACAAATACTAAATGGGAGTATGAAACAATACAATTCGTAAACAAAGTTGAACACATATAGAAGAAAATTCTGAGTTACTAAGCAAACCTTACCAGGCGACAAAGCAGCCTCATCTTGTTGTTTAGCGTATGATGTTAAATGGCGAATGATAACTTTGGGGTGAAAGAGACAAATTTAGACGTATCCTGGTATAGCACTGTTTTCAGTGCCAATGTATCCGCCGTCATCCACTTCCCTCTTTTGCTTTTTATTACAGTTTATCATATATGGACTGAACGCAATGTTCGAATCTTAAAAAATGAAGCTATGGCGGAGGAGAGAATGTCTCTCAGAATTATCTCTTACATTATGAAACTTTTCAACCTATACACCGAGAGGAGGTAATTTTATTTTTAGGTTTTCTATTTTGCAGGTTATATGTTTCGTTTTGTTCAGGTTGCAGCATGCGGGATTTCTTTGGCAAGGTTATGCCTGCCTTAGTATTCCAGGTAGTTCAACACACTCCTTACGTGGTGGTAGCCTTCCTTGACCATTTCGGTGCCCGGGGAGTTCATGAGCAGCCTTCTCTTTTGGTTTGCTTCTTTTAGGCTACTGATCTTCGTTCGCATTTCACTTAGTTATTAGATGCTTTAATTCCGTGGAGCTCCTAGTGTATTACTTTTGACTGACAATTTTTTTATTCCTGTCTTGTTTCAGCTTGCCTAGCTTGTGTCAACTTGTTTTTTTCTATTCGCTGTGCCTCCTAAGGCACTTGTAAATGGATACTTTGTACATATTTTTTCTTTCTAATATATTCCTCTGATTTATTAAAAAAAATCTTCAATTAGATGTTATTTTACTAAAATAAAAAAGGTTTACTGACATAAGATAATAATACTATAAACAAAATATTGCTTGTAGATTTAAACAAGTAATCTATAAATATATATATGCCAGTTCACTTGTCAGCACGATACATAACAAGTAATATATAAAAAGTGAGACTACTTGCTTATTTGTTGTCGGTATCTTGTAGCCACAGTTGTCCAAATTGGTACTCCTAAAATAAAATAAAAAACAAAACGTAAGCACTTTGAAAATCCAACTTCAAGTTCAGCCGCCTCCTTTGTTTGACCAACTACATTATGAGCTTTACAAGTTGATTTTTTCCTATTCCCTGATGTCACATTGAACTGAGCTTATATACATATCCCAGTACACTCAGAAGTCACGCACTCCCCCATTTCCGCAAATCAAATGGCAACCTCGAGACTGCCAGCGACAGCCACCAACGCATTGTCATCCAGCTGCCTTCAGAACAATTCATCACCTTCGAGTCGAAGACCTCAGCTCAGCAACCTTCTTTTCAACAAAACCAAAGCACAAGTGGCGTTGTCTTCCAAGGCGTTGTTTGCTTGCAACGCCTCATATAATCCAAGTGATGTAAAGACCCAGACCCAGACTGTGGACTACGGTGCCTTCTCCAGCGATAATCCTGCAAACCAGGTGCGGCCTACTTATTTCCTCTTGATCGTAATCTCTTTCTGTGGCTGGATTAAGGGTAATTAAAAAATTTCACCAGATAGATCTTAATCAAAACCATTTTTTTTTTACTGTGGATTGTTTGGTTAATTTTGACACGTTCCATTAGCCCTCCATCCAACCTCACTAACTCAGTCAGCTGTAATCACCATCTTTATATCTGAGTCCAATTGTACGTTTTGTTTGTTAACGCTCAATGAAACAGATCAAGCACTCCCATGTGGAAGTAAGAGGACTAAAACTCCATGTAGCAGAGTGTGGGACTGGTATGCTAGTAACTATGTTTTGATTTCCTCTTCTTTTGAAAAGATTTATGTTTAATTAGCTGAATCTCGAAGTGGGTCTGTACAGGTTCAAAGGTGGTATTGTTCCTTCATGGATTTCCAGAAATCTGGTACACATGGAGGCACCAAATGGTTGCCGTTGCAAATGCAGGGTACAAAGCGATTGCAATTGATTTTAGGGGCTATGGACTATCTGAGCAACCGGCTGAACCAGAGAAAGGGAAGTTCATGGACCTTGTCGATGATGTTGTTGCCCTTCTTGACACTCTTGGCATCAGCAAGGTAACGCTCTTTTGTTAAAATTAATTGTTTTACATCGGAAATCATCATGATTTCCTCAACTTACAATTTTTTTTCTTTTCTTGGTTATTTATTTATCATTTGTCTATTATTACGTCATCTTTTTTTTTAAAGGTATGAATAATTAAATTAAGCTATAAAAGGCAACCAAAATATGAGTTCTAATACATGACAACTTGTAAAATACTAGCGAAACAACCAACCACAAGCTAAAATTTAGACGTAGAGGTAAATTAAAAATATGAGTTACACTCCCCAATGTGATTTGAGAAATTGAAGATCCAATCCCTTCTGTATGTGTTTGTCAATATATGTACTTATCCTTTGCGTTATAAGGGTATCAAACTGCTGGTTAGAAACGTTTTTATTATGGAAAATTTGAGTATTTCTTTCATCCCGCACAGCACTAACAAGAGATGATAAGAAATGCAAAAACACCCATCTTGAAGTCCTATGCTGGAATTTCATATCTGTGGACAAATCCTTGATTTGCCTTAGATTCTGTGGAATTTCGGTGACTAAGCATCTATTCAACAAAGCTTTCCAAGTGCTGAACACATAGCTGCATTCAAAAAATAAATGATCAGAATTTTCCTCATCCCTTCTACAGAGACTGTACCAATTAGCAAGATTTGTGAATTTTACGATAACGTTGTAATGTATTTTGCAATTTGTGCTCAGGTTTTTCTAGTCGGAAAGGATTTTGGAGCTGTACCAGTGAACTTGCTTGCTGTTCTGCACCCTAATAGAGTATCAGGTGTTGTAACACTAGGTGCTCCTTTCATGCTGCCTGGTCCTAATGCTGTCCCTGCTCAATACCTGCCCAAAGGCTTCTACATTACTAGGTGGCTGGTATGCAAATTTTACTCTTCATCAATTTGTTTCCTTTCTTTCAATTTTCCTATCAAAGGTCGTAAGTTTATATGCTAACAGCATTTCTGATGCTATGTGACCAATATTTCAGGAACCAGGTAGGGCTGAAGCTGATTTTGGTCGGTTTGACGTGAAGACTGTAATTAAAAATATTTATACTCTATTCTCAAGCTCCGAGATACCAGCAGCAACTAGAGATGACGAGGAGATCATGGACTTGGTTGACCCATCAACACCTTTACCTTCATGGTTCTCTGAGGAAGATCTTAAAGCTTATGCTTCCTTGTACCAGAACTCAGGATTCACATTCGCGTTACAAGTCCCATATAGGTAAGAAGGAAAAAAAAAAAGAAAGAAAGAAAATCTACGTTTTCTCTAAACTAATAAGTTATAATGAAATCAAGAGAGCAAAAGCACGTTCATCGGAGAGATATGTGACATTTTTCATATGCACTTGAAGAAAAATTATGCATGGTTAGATAAAATGCTTATGTTAACTGGTTGATCGATGAATTCAGGAGCCTAGGAATAGATCTTGGAATAGAAAATCCCCAAGTCACAGCTCCAGCCTTGTTAGTCATGGGCGAGAAGGACTACATCTTGAAGTTCCCAGGCATCGAGGATTACATAAGGAGCGGACAAGTGAACTATTTTGTGCCCAATTTGGAGACCGTCTTTGTTGAAGAAGGGAACCATTTCATTCATGAAAAGCTTCCACAGCAGACCAATGAACTCATCCTCAAGTTCCTTGCCAAACACCATAGCTAAATAAGATTACTTCACTGCTTTCGACGTGTCTTAAGTATCTTCATTATCTACCATTGTTTTGCTATCCTAATAAGTGCGATTATCGTACCTTTTCAATTATTATACTCTCTAGTCATTTGAAGGTTCGTAGAACCTCCTGGCGAATGAATGAGCCCTAAATAATTTCTTTTTTGGAAAAATGGGGGGCCCTAAATAATTTTTCGTTAATATTAATAATGTTTTAGCTTATATACATTATATCTGTTCCTAGTTTAATGATTTTTAATTTATTACCAATTTTTTCGTCACACATTTACATCTCGTAACTTAGCTTATCAAAACCTCCCTATCATCGCATTATTGTTACATATTCGAACACTACGGCCTCGTTCAGTTACCATTAATAAAGAAATCAGAGTAAGAACACAGAAATAGAAATAAAAAGTGGGGATAAGAATAGGATTGAAATTCTTGACTATGCGTGCTTTGTATGTAATGACTAAGAATGAGATCGAATAGTTGTCAGTAATTGATACTGAATGTTAGTAATACTAATGAATTTTTTTTAACTTATATTTGGTTATTATATAATTTATTTTGTAAATAATTAATTTGAATATTTTTAAAAATATTCAAATTTATTTTTTATTGATTCAGTAAATAATTATGATTAAATTTTATGATAAGAATGAAATTAAAGATCTAAAAAAACTTGTTTTTACTTGATATAACCTATAAAAATAAAACAAAAAAATTATTAAAGAAATTAAAATTCAAAGATGACAATATGTGATTTTGTTAATAATTAATCAAACTCTAGAAATATCATGATAATATCTCAATATACCTTGATAATAAAATGATAATATCTTCTGGATATTTGAATTAAAGTTTGTTTAAGAGTCATTCCATATTTGCTATTCCCTTCCCAAGACTGCATTCTCGTTCCCACTGTTACTAAACAATGCCTAAAGGAAAGTTTAACAACTATAAAAGGTTAAATAAATCAAAATATTTCATGATTTAAAATTTTCTAATATACCCATATAATGAAAATTGTATATTTACTCCATTATTCTTTTTTATTATAAGAGAAATAGAATAAACAAGAAATTTACATAAATTTTTGAAATAAAAATACTTAAATTAATCAAAAAATATATATTTTTTAAAAACGGAAGAACCACGGCCACTATCCTTTAATCAAGAAACATAACAAATATTAATTATAAATTGCAATTTATTGTAATTCTTGTAATCTTTCCAACAATTCCTAAAAGATACTGATTCGTGAAATAGGTTAATAAAAAACAATTAACGTTGTACAAGTGATTGGCTTCTAGTATTATTTACAAATTTCCATTGAAAGAACTCTAAGAGTAGTGTAGAGAGGAGTATGATAGGAGTGTTAGCTGCTATAAAGTTCATGTATATTTATACAGAGATTTTAAAATATTTTAATAATTTAACGTGATACATTTATAATTTTAATAAAATTTAAGTTAATTAAAATTAATAATAATTAAAAACTAATTAGGTCTTATAAGATTGAATATCTAATATTAGTCCTAACTTTGTAGATCTTTTATATCTTACTCTAAAATTTATCAAACTTATATTCAAGTCTAACTTAATTAAATTATATTTTCCTCCCCACAATCATTTTTCATGTTCTTCTTAAAAAGTCATTCTTTGCATTGGGAAAATTATACAAGTACTGTAGCGATATATGATGTGAGAGTGACGAATATTATATTGTCCATGAATATTTATGTAAGGGGTTTGGAAACTTCTATTATTTTAACAAACTATATTTATTATTTCAATACATTTTAATTAGAATTATTAGTAATTATAATTAAATATCAATTAGGTTTATTAAGCCCAAGCTTAACCCAACCAAACCTGAAGTTAAAAGGTTGGACCCAGTTTGGCAGGGCCTTAAGTATGGCTCAAAATTTTTTTCAAAATTTTGGGCTTCGAGCCAGGCTTGGGTTGTTGGATTTGACTCGGCCTGAATCCTGGAATTTTCAAAAAAAAAACGACATTGTTTTAAGTTAAATAGCGTTGTTTTACAAATTTTAAAATAAAATAAAATAATTTGGTGGGGCATATATCTTAAGCTTGGATTTGAACATTATTTTTTTGTGTCAGCCTAACTCGTTGCCACCTTTAATTAAGTCTTAATAAGATATAATATTTAATATCAATATTTATTTATTAAATATCATATATTTGAGTTTAGCATTTTTATAAAATTTATAATCAAGTTAAATTGACTAAATATCTTTTTTTTTTTCCTTCAATCCTTCTTTTTTCATGACCTAGTAGGTTCTTAAGTCATTGTAACTCTAATAAAAAATCAATTAAATCCTAACAAGATTGAATATCTAATATTAGTCTTTTATTTATTAAATATCATTTTATTGGACATAACCTCCCTAGAAGGGATATCAAACTAGAGTTTGGTGACTAATAAGAGCAACTGTCTAGTAATAAGTGCTAATCACACAATATTTTTAGTATGAATTTGGAGAGCATTATGATTTGTAATTTAATATTTTTTTCATATAACTTGGTACTTAAAATGACTTATATTTTATTCCAAATTTTGTTTTAGTTTCTTAATGAAAAAGAAGTAAAGTTGAGTTAGATAATGGAAAGACAACCAATACTAGTAATTATAATCCTTGTGGCATCAAACATTTAACTCATTAAACTATACTATAAAAATGATAGGTGTATTTTCCTAGGTGATTTTGTACATATATTGAGTTAAATATGAATTATTTTAATCATTTTAATTTTCTCACATGAAAAAAGTGTGAATAAATGAGAATAAATAAATTCAATCCAATGGTCTCAATCCAAGTGAAAAGGTTGAAGTTAAATAGTAGTATTAGTAGCCATTTAAAATAGTGACCTAATTGTGTAACCAGAAGCATTCATAACAAGGTCACTACTCTCGTGTCAAAAGATTAATTGAACTTTCAAACAATTATAAATTCTCTTATGTTGATTTAAATTTGTTAGTTCACTTATCATTTAACAACAGTTATAAGGATATTTGAAAATTAAAATATTTTTCTTATGAATGTTCATTTTATGCATTAAGTTGAGTTCTATAGTTGAGTTGAATTTTGAAGGAATGTATTATAAATTGAATTAATTTATGATTGGATAAAAGTAAATAATGTCCAACATGTTTAATGAAATTTGCAATTAAGTAAGTAGTGGGGAATCTTAATTGATATGCTTGATAGGTTAAATTGTCTCATAGAATTGCCTCGTATTTGAGTTTGGTAATAAAATTAATTTCCTTGAAGATAAGAAAGAGCTTAAGTGCAGGAGAATTGCTAACAAGCGATTGAAATATATTTTTATCATAAATTTGAAAAACATTATGCTCATGTTTTAATTTTTTGTGGGGACTGGCGCTTAAAATAATTTTTATTTTTATTTCATTTCTTGTTTCAACCCTCAATGAAGAAGGGGTAAAATTGGGAATATTTGAGCCAATTTGGTGCTATTTTTCAAACTTTTGTTTGAGGACCCACAAGACAGTACCAACGAAATATTATGTCCCTTCTTAAGTCTAATCTTGCAATATTATGTTTCTTGGGAAGTTTTATCCATGACTAATATGGTGTTAACATATCCCTATACTGTATATGTGTTCAATAAGGTAGAATTTTCTTTATCTAGATGTCCATGACATCTTTTTGTGCTTTTCTACATTGACCAACAGAGGAGAAACACATAATCAGGTCCAACCATGTATTGGTAGTGTTTGATGTAAAAGAACCCAAAAGTGGTCTTATGTAACACTTGTTTAGACCATATTGGGTAGAAATTCTAAGGCTTCACATTTTAAAAGATACGATAAAAACATATAAGAGGAAGTTTTTAGAGATCATTTTTGGAGCTAAAAATTAATTAAAAGCCAATTTAAGCTTATAAGAATAAAAGAAAATCAATCTTAGAGAGGAAAAGAAGAAGATTTGTTAATATTCAACAATAACATTCAATATTCAAGCTATGGGAGTTCAAACTTCTTTCTTACGTTCTTTCTTATTCTTTATAGGTTTCCTTTATTTTAATATAAAATAACTGGGATATATTGGTAATTATGTTATATCATCACTAACTAGGACATAGTCTAGAATTATAAATAAAAAATGAGGCAAAAAAAAACTATGATATTAATCCCAATATGATCTGTATTGTGCAATAGTTGGTGTAATTTGATGGCCTATTGAACAACTATCCTAACATGCACATTGTCAGTTTTCTAGAAATTTATGACACATTCAAGCTTAATAAAGTTTTAGAGGATGCCATTTGGTTGACATTATTTCCTTGAACCTTAAGGGATTGAACTAAATTATATATGAAGTTATTACCTCCAGGATCCATCACTACATGGAATGGGATGGATAATAAATTTTCGGCCAAATACTTTCCTCCATCACATAAGATAAAGCGCAGAAATGATATTTTCTCTTTCCAATAGCTAGAGGGAAAGACCTTATATGACACTTAGGAAAGATGAAAGGGGTTGTTAAGAAAGTGCATGTACCATGGGTATGTAGATGCAATCGTTCTGTAATAGATTATGTGACCTAACCATGTAGCTAATAGATGCATCTTTAGGGGGAAAACTATCTTTAAGACCCATAAGGAATTGTAGGAGCTTATCAAAAACACAATGATGAACAACTATTAGTGGGAGAGTCTGAGGCCTAAGCCTAAGACAGGTGGCATCCATAATGTTGATATGGTGACAACGTTAGATGCAAAATGAAAATCTCTTAGTAAGAAGATTAACTAAATGAGTAGTCAGTGTAGGTCATGAGTTATGAAATTTGTGGCAAAGGACATCTTAATTATGATGGTTAGGCAATTTATAATTATGGAAATTAATCGAATTAAGTATTTTTTATTAGGAACCGGCTTCAGAAAAACCCCTGAAGCAACACCTACAATCTAGGATGAAAATACTATTTAAACTCCATATGGAGTAACCAAGGATAGTAAGAGACAAAAGTTAAATCTTAAAGACATTATAGATAAGTGTATTATTACATCTAAGGCTTGCTTCCAAAAATCAAAATGCCTCTATTTGCAACTTAGAAAGTGAAGACTAGATAACCTGCCAAACATATCTCTAAAAGATAGCTGGGTACTCCTTCTAACAATACAAAGCCGAACCTAAGAGAGCATGTGAATGCAATAATAAAAAAGAGAAAATGAAAGAGAAGAAGAGTAAAGAAAAATGGAAAGAAAGAGATCATAAAACAAAGAAGAGATTCTTTCAAGAGTACAAACCACCACTTTCATACCCAAACAAACTAAAAAAATATTAAAAGGAAGATCAGTTTCTCAATTTTTTAGAGCTATTTAAACAATTTTAGATTAACATCTGCTTGGTTGAAGCTCTATCACAAATATCATAGTATAAAAACTTCCTAAAAGATCTCTTTTCGAACAAGAAGAAGCTAGAGGAAGTGTTAATCATTACTCTAAATAAGGAGTGCCCTACTATTTTAAAGAACAAGTTACCTCAAAAAATAAAAGATCTAGAGTATTTTACTATCCCTTGTAACATTAGTTGCTTTTCAATTGATAGGACATTAATAGACTTATGAGCTTAAATTGATCTAATTCTTTATAATATGTTTAAGAAAATAGGATTAGGCTAATCTAACTAAAATAAACCATTAGTTTGTTGATAAATCAATTCAATTATCCTAGGGCTACAATCGAGGATATGTTAGATAGGATTGAAGATTCATTTTTCTTATAGACTTTATGGTTTTGAACATGGGTAAAGACATAGAGGTTATCTTAATCTTAAGATGGCCCTTCTTAGCTATTACTAAAGCTAGATGTGTATGATGGAAAGTTTAATTATAGGAGATGAAGAAATATTGCTTAAGAGATTTGAAGCCATAAAATCACCTTCTATTAATCATGATACTTATTTATGTTTAAATGTCATCAACACAAATTTATCTCATATTATACAAGGAATAGTCACACATTATCTCATGGAGATGACAGGTATAGATCATAGTATGTTTCCTAGGTGTTTAAGTGTATTTTTAAGTATTTTCTTAAATGATTATCATATGTATAGGCTTAGAATTATGTTATTGTTAGTTTTTGTATGTGTTTAAAGTGTTTGATTGGTTTAGAGCAAGAATTTGATCTTCATTTTATGTTTTAAGAGGTGTTTGATGTATTTGTAAGTGTATGGAGACAAGAATGTAAAGAAAAGAGAATATATTAAATGCATGCAACCATGCCATGATCGTGGTGGGTGAAGAAGGATGGTGATGCATGGGGCTCTATCATGATCATGGCCCCATCCATGTGGCTTACTTACAGGCTACAAAATCACTATATGGAGAAATGGGTGGAAGTAGGCTGCTGATCATAGATCCTAGACAATGGTAATGTGCAGGGTACGTTGAGCTAAGAAAGTTAAACAAACATTAAATGGGAATAAGTTTTAATTTAAATTTTATGTTTTTTTATTTTCATATTTCATATTTCATATTCATTTTCTTTATTGTTTTTTAATTTTCTTTTATCATTTTATCTCTTTTCTTTCTATTTCGCAAGGTTGTTAGCCTAATATTGGATGGATAGTCCCAAAATCAAAAAATTGTCTTACTCTGGAGAGTACCAACTCCACTTTCTCGCTATCGTATTTGCGTATACTGTGTAAATTAAGGATAATGTACAATTTTAAGTGTGAGGAAGGGCCTAATGATTTTAATTATTTTCTTAATGATTTTCTTCATCCTATTATAATCTTAGTTATTAAATTTTATAAACTGATATCTTGTCTTAATTGAAATCTATCCATCAATACTGTATTTCGTTATTGAATATTGCTTTGAATTATGATGCAAAAGTAAGATAGGAATGAAATTCCTTTTATAAGTCATATTTTTAATAATCATTGAATTAATCAAGTTGAACGAAACTGTATATTATTTACACAAATAAACCTACTTTTTTGTGAGCTTTTGAGCCTAAGAACAAAAATATTAATAAAATTTTCAGCTCTTTTATTTCTTTCGTGTGTGTTATCATGCGTAGTTGAATGATTCTAGAACTTGCTTTTATTATGCATACTAAGATCATATTTGTTAAAATTAGAATCATTGAAGGTACTTAGATTCAACAATTTATTTTAGTTTATTTTTTTTGATAAATACCTTACCTTATTTCATCCTTTAAGAATAACCAATTTTGAACCTTAGCCTTTTTCATTGTTTACACCCAATTATTAGACTTTATCCTATTTTTCTTTGAAGCCTTTTTTTAATTGTTTTGAACCCTAAAGGTTATCTACATTATTTGGTTATTTGAAACTTGAAATTTTGATAGGTCCAATATCTCTTTAATTGTGGTACATGATGAATGCTTGAAATTTTAATTGATATAAAAAAACAGAATAGAAAAAATTATGGTCAAATATATAGCACCATTGGCTTTATAATGAATGAACCTGTTTATATTGTGAACAAGTTTCATGTAATGTTCTCTTTAGTAAATTTCTTTCAAATTAACCCTTTTATCAACTCAATCATACCTTACGTAAGCCTCATTACAACTCGTATAAAAATGTTTTGATTTTTGTTTCTAGTTTACGTAAGTGATGGAGATGTGACAAAATTGCAAGCCTATGGTAAAAATTTTACTCCTTATTGATTTGAAAGTTTGATATTTTTTACCCTAAATACTTGAGTACATTGAGTGGAATCTTAGTGAGAGGTGTGAAGGTTTATGCTTTTAATTTCAATGAGGTTATTGATGTGATTACTATTAATATTGACTTAGGAAGTTAGTTTTAGGATAACTTGATTCTAATTGCATATTAATTTGATGAGTATGATATGATGATTGATAGTATAAATGGATAAGTTAAGATTAATGAAGGAATGATGCTATAAGACTTATAATTCTAATTATAATTTACTTGAGGACAATTACAAGTTTAATTGTGGGAATATTTGATAGATGTAAACTTGACTATATTTATACACCTATATTTGATATATTTTTCATGATATTTTGTAATTTTATTGTATTTTGGTACTTAATTCGCTCTAAGCATATTTATAGGTAATAATTGCCTTCATGTATCAAAAAGAGAAGAATTTGAAATAAATTAGAGGTACACAGTCGTGTCTATGCCTACATATGTCTCTCAGTCCATATAGAATCTCGAATTTAGAAATTTTGAAATATACACGGTCTAGTACACGTCCGTGTGTTAGACCATATATCTCCTAAAATCTTAAAATTTACTATAAAAACACGTGAGCAAAGGCCAATTGAAAAGAGCAGACTTTTGAAGCCGACTCTAGGCATAAAAAACATTCAAAAGGGACGATATTGATTTAGGGAAGTGAAGAACACGAAGAAATCATCAAAAAATCCAATAGATTACAGCATCAAACCTTAAACTTGTAAAAACATTTAATAGAAGAGAGAGATATTTAAAATTATGAACTCTTCATTTTTTTATTCGTGTTTCTTTCAATTTATCTTTGATTTCGTTTTCTGTTATGTGTAGATAAACGCTTTTTAATGTCTAGGCGTGATGAGCTCTAATTTATGCTACAATATGTTTTGATTTTGTATTTAATGCAATTGTTTTGATTGATCTAATTTAATTCAATTATGTTTTTTAATATATTCTAATAGATCCGAAATATTAGCACATAATCTAATTTCATGGCATAGAAATTGAAAAGTCCTGCGTATAAATAAATCTACCATAATTGAAAAAAGTTGATTACAAACCTAAAAATAGGTTGATATAAATCCTCAACATTATGGTCAAACTTAATATCAAAATTTATAAATTGATAAAACAATCATAGAAACTTTATCCTGAATAATTTTGGTTAATAAACCTATAAATTAGTTATTAATAGTCCTCGAGAATTTACACAGTCCAATAGTCAATAGTATAATTCCATGATAAATAATTATCTAATAGTTTTAGGAAGATTCAATACCTAAATACTAATTCTTGATATAAATTGTTTTCTATGTAACTTGCTTTGTTTTTGTGTTCATTATTATTTGCTTTATTTTAATTGTTTAAGTATTATTTTTAATTAAAAATTAAATTCAAATCTGTAAGCTAGATAATAGAAAAAAGGCAATTACTAATAATCATTATCTTCGTGAGATCGGTTTGTATTTTCTTATGCTGGCTATAGCTATGTCGTACACATGCGGGTAATTCAATATTGACAAATTAAAATTGTCAATCAAGCCTGCTTAATTGCAATTGGGCTCAGACTCATATTCGAACTCAAACCACTATCTCCACGCCGAAGTCAAAAATTATAAGTAAGGCTCAAGCGCAACTTAACCCCTGACCTGGCTATTATCAAGCCTTGATAATACTGAAAATAACGAGAAGCGGATGTCTAAATTGATAGTAAACAATTAACATAAAGCATTTCCAAGCAAAAGCACTTACCTTTGTGATATGTGGGAGTTTTGGCCTTATAGTTACGTGAAAGTGGATGGTTGGGCTGCTGCCTTACTGTAAAGTAACCGAACGAGAACTGGGTTTTACTTGAGAAACAGCAAGAACTCAACAAACTTGGTTCATCACATCGTTTCTGTATATGGTTATAAGAAAACAGATTCGATTACAAACATCAGTTCTAGTTTTATCACGAGCGACAGATTACAGACATTAACCATCTGTTGATAGTTTCACAAAATTTGCTCCCTCCTTTCGTCCTTTGTTTGTTGAGATGGGAGGACTGGCAATACCAGTTGGGGTGGCCTTTCCATCGACTTCTCATCCTTGGTTCTCGCCTTTTCTTCCTGTGAAATTTCCGGTAGATGCCAACTAAACACGTGTTTTTACATCCTGTTACTACTTAACCTATATAGCCTCACTATTTGAACTTGATGTTGTAACAAAATAAGCAAAAGAAATTAAAGGTGAATGGTCTTTCACAGAGATATCCAACTAGCTCGCTACATTGCCTTGAAGCACCATTTCACTCATTTGTTCAATGATAAGCACAAAAGTAAAAATTATGGAAGATAAGAAGTTAAAAATGGGGTCGAGACAAGAAGATGCACCATGGAGCAGGAGGAGGAATAGGTCAAGTTACCATTCGTCTACAACAGCATTTTCAAGTACAAGCACAAATTCATAGAATTCCAAAATGCAAGACAAACTTTACACAATATAAGCGGAATTCTGCATACTCGAGGTGATACAATATTAACTTGAGGTTATTGAGAAAATATCTAGGAATCGAAGTGCAGACCTAATCATTTACCCAGAGTTGTTCTTGGAGTTAGTCCGAGCAGGATTTGAGGTGGGTTTGGCCCCCCCAGAGGCAACTTCGTCCATACTTTGCCCTTGACGCCGATACATTCCACCGGATGCAACAAAAGATGGACAAGGCCTGTAAGCTTTAATGGGCCACCAACCAAAACCTGGAACTGTGGCAATACCACCTTGAATCCTTCCCTCACCATTGCATCCCTTCTCTATTTCTTCTCTCCCACACGTTTTACACCCCCTTTACAAGCAGTACAACATATTCTTAACCACTTAATTAACTGAACCATTCTCTTCTCTAACATATGAGCAGAAGACTTAAGAAGCTTCATAATTGCAGAAGTGAAACAGATGTACAGAGTACTTACCCCGTAAGAATATTCTCAAATTCTTGGTTTCTTGTTTCTGATTGAAGAGAGAAAGCATGATTCCCTGGAGGGGAGGGAGTTGACCCATCTTCCACAATAGTAGTAGGAGAAGAGGAAAGAGAGACGGAAAGCTTGGATGGATATCTAAGGATGGTTGGTGAGGTATAGGTGGTGGTGTTATATAGGAGTTGCTTAGGAAAGAGGGTGTGATGAGGCGCTGTAGAAAGTGATGAGAGAATGGTGGTTCCCATTCTCCCTCCCCCTTCCTATGTACAGAGAAATGGTCTATCGGACAAGAGGCAGCCACACGCACTCACAGAAGCTGATCTATATGAGCAAAATTTAACGGCCGTAAATAATATAGAGATGTTGGACTGTATTCAGAGTCCAATGTCCTGACCACTAGACAAATTGTCCAAATATTTAACACACCTCTTTTTTTATATATACTTGGAAAGATCCACAAGTTTTATATTTCGACCAACATTTAACACGACCAAAGAAGGGTTCAAATCACTTGTTCTGTTACTATATTATTTTATGAGCGTTAATTCATCCAATAAAAGAGAAGGCACATTAAAGCTAAACAAATAAAAAAGGAGAAGGGACACTGAACATAGGGCTTGGTTATCGCTGTCAGAGCTGCGCTTGATGCAAAAATATTTCAATCGAAAAACAATAAAACTATTCATTAGCATTAGCAGAAAACTAAATTGGAAAGCAAAGTTGAAATAAGCCATTCAACCTGCCGCTAGTTCTCATTAGCATTAGCAAAAACTAAATTGGAAAGAAAAGTTTAAATAGGCCATTCAACCTGCTGCTAGTTCTACTCTCATTTTTAACTTCTTCATCAGATGATGCCCACCCAGTTTACTCCTCTGTACAAACAGAAGTGCCTTCTAGTGAATATACAAGCTCTAATCCCTGTTTTACTTGCTTTACATGTTGACAAGACATTGAACAGTTACCAATTTTCCACAAATGCACAACTGTGGAACGATTTTGCACGATAATTCCTAGACAAATGGGGAAAAATGACACCTTAACCACAAAAGGAAAACAAAAATTGAGGTTGGAGAAACTAAAATGGATCTTGTAGCAATTTCATAAAGAAAATTCAAGACACTTAGACCCATACCACCAGTACCACTAATTCTTTTTGCAACTAATATTCAATTTATCATTGGTATCACTTTTTCCTTTCTCTTCAACTATGCATGAACAATTTGGTTGTCTCCCTCTCCATCTAGCAGCATCACCGAGCTATGATGATGCACCATATACCACCGCTCATTGTGAAACTCAAAGATATTAGTTATATTAAACGGTCCATTCATGTCAGCAAAGAATTTCATTGTCACCCACGCCATGTCAGTCAACACTCGAGCACGCACGTCCCGCACTTGGAAGTCCACACCTTGCTCCCAATTGAATTCTAGCTGCCAACTTTGTATTACAGCTTCATATCTGCACAGGCGAGTAGATCAGCTTCAGAATGACTACAAAATAAAGATCATACGCCAAGTTTTGAAGACACAGCACACTAGAATCAGTATGACATTGGAAACTGAAGGGGAATTCCACCATAAAAAATAGCTTGAGAAAGAATTAATGATATCCACCAGAAACATAAAAATCCATTAAAAGGTACTCCTGTCAAAAATAGATTTCAGAAGCCTGCCACAGAAATAGGCAGAACAAAAAGAGAAGCCTCTAGCCTGCACGATTGTTCCATTTAAAAGTATGGCACAGTTCAACATTAGAGCGCTGCCCCACTTTGAAATATATACCAGACATTCCACTCATCTGTTAGTGCAGCATAGGAATCTACAAGCAAATTTAACAACTGAAAATTATTCACTCATCTTGCAAAAAGTCCAAATTTTAACGGTCTCTGTGACTTTAGGATCTCAAAAAAGCATATGTCAAAACTCCCTTTCCCTGACTTGTTCATACTATGACCTCAGAAGTTCCCAGGTGTCATTCATTCAAGATCACTTCTAAAACTTATATAGCAGGTCTTTTTGTCTACAAATCCAAGTCAAATCCTAGACTCTACAAACTAGGCATTGCATACCAACGTCTCAAAAATTTCACTCGAAAGGTTACACAAGCAGTCCTGTAATGCATTCAGATATTGAAAAGCATTATAACCAGGTATTGTGTTCAAACTAGTTTCACACAGGACTAACAAAGTCCCTAGTGATGATATGACCTCCACTGAAAAAATCATACCACCATCTCTTTATCTGTCTATGCAACATGAGAGGGGCATCAGATGGCTTAAGCTAGAATGGGTTTGCTATCCAACTAAAAGGAGGACTGTCCAGACTGATCCAGGTAAATAATGAAGGGAAAGGGTGAATTACAAGACGCTACTAAACAAATACATCCACATCCAGAGTTCAACTATAATGGCATATAAAGAATTTATAAGTATGTCAAATGAAGTATCTTCTAATTCAGGGGACAGGATATATAATATTATGAACTTGAATGATCATTGGCCCATCAAACCGTAGGAAAAAAAAAAATCAAATAATTCCTGGATATATGTAAAGCAATCTAGTCTAGTAGTAGTTCATGGCTCCCTGGTACAGATCTCCCAATGTTACAACTCATAATGTAGTATAAACTTTTACAGAAAACCTTTTAAGCATTCAAGTATGCCAAAAATTAAAAGCTCATAACCTCAGTATAGATATTCCAGATTTAGGACAAACAAAAGACAAGCCCTCAACCAATTGGATGCTTCCAATAACCAGGGATTATATATATGCAATGGATATCAAACTTACCCAGAGAAAAGTTCCCCTGATGCATGAACACACTTGACATAATCAGCATTCAGCCAAAAACGTTTCATAGCAGGAAGTGATCTTTCTCTGATGATGTTAAAGAATTGTGTATTCACATTCACGATTGCCCTTGTAGCTGCATAGTAAGCTTTCCACCCATTAACAGGCGTCAAACTATCTTGCTCTAAAGTAAAATCCTGACAAGTGAAAATGAAGATGCCAATCATTTAAGGAAATTATTTATACAAATCAAAATTCACAATTCCAACCTAGAAACCCTACTGAGAAAAGATAAACGAACTTCTTCCCTTTCAAACGAAACCAAAAACGAATTTAAAAAACAAGAGAACTAGAGAAGTAACAGAATAATACTTTGTGATAAAGGGCCTTCCAGGCATTATCATCATTGGCGGCCTTGCGCATCAGGGAATTGGTCATGGATAACCTACAGAGACTCGGATAATCCAAATAACTAAGCGCATGCGTCGTAATCTCCGGCACCAACTGCTCCATCATCGACGCCCCGTTTTGTCTCTCCACCGCCGACGCGGCCGTTGTCGTCACCACCATATCCGTCGTTGAGTCCCTCGCGGCGTTGCAGGAACAGTTACAGGGCTTGACAAGAGGAGTTGAAGGAGGAGGAGAGGATTTGAGGGATTTTGATCGGAGGGTGAGTAGCGCGAGTAGGAGAGAGAGGAGAGTCAGAGAAGAGACTATGAGGAGTGATTGGTAGGAGGAGAAGGCGAGAGTGATAATCTCCATTCACTATAAGACATCAAATCTAACATATACCAAAAGCCCTAAGAATCCAGAGAGACTTTGCCTTGTTTTGTTTTGTTCAATTCTGTTAACTAACTAACCGCAAACGGCAAATCCTAGGTGAAGGTGAAGGTGACGGTGATTTAACAATTTCTTTTTCTGGTTATCCGCAGAGAGAAACGAAGAGACGAGACGAGGGACGGGGGTCGTGGGCCGTGGGTCGGGAGCTGTAACTCGTGACTGGAACTGATTAGGAGCAAACACGTGCGCGTGTTTCCACGCGCCAAGCTGGCCTTCCTTTTTATGTCACCTAATTCCGAGATTCTTATTGACTCTCTCTCTCGAAACGACGACGTGTATGGTTATTATTATAGGGCTTGTGTCGAATTGGTTGCAATTTCTGACTGGGATTTCCTTAGTTAGCCAAGACGTTGTGTAATAAAATTGATCAAGACTGGGGGGCAGAAACACTTTCTACGGTATACTTACTTTGCAGAGAGCTATATACAAATACATGTATAATGAATTATTATTATTATCATTATTACAGATGTAGCTAACGAAAAGGAAATGATTTGGGAGGGATGGGATCTAGTTTATCTAGACCTACAAAAAGGGATGTTGGGGTGTTGATAGAAGATCAAATTAAATTTATCAGACTGGGACTAGCTGGAGAGCAATGTAATGAATATAGTCATAGTGCTGCTTACAAGTATCATAACCCACCCTCTACTTGTCCTACAAACTTTTTCTGATTGAGGAGCTCCTAATATGCTCGAAACTCTTGTAGACACTAGTTTGATTGTTGCAAAGCACACGAAGAAAAGACTCACTGCTAGCACCGCCAACTCTTTGCTTTCCAGATTTGATTGCTCTTTCATTACTTTTTGGACATCTAGTCTGATCACATAATCAACATAAATACATTTCTTAGTTCATAAGTAATAATCCTTGCCAAAATCAAATTCTAGACGAAAATTTTCATACCTCAAAATCACATTTTCTCTGACCAATGACTCCAACCGAGATGAGACAACAGCTTTCCACTCCTCAAGGTCATCAAATCCTTTTTCCTGATAAATACATACAAATATATGTTAGCCTATACCTCTTTGCTCATAATCCATTTTCTTTATGAATTTATAAAGCCTACCATTTCCTCCTTCCACCGCATTAGGTCTTCAATTTCCTTTTTCCCAGTCTCTAAGAGCGAGGAAACTCTTGATAGCTCCTTGTCAAGGTCTGGCAGAAATTCTCCTTGTCTCCGATTCAATTCCTTAATGTACTCCTCTAGCACAGATAAATTAAGCTCAAGTGACTTCACCTTCTGCATCAAGATCTTAAGAACAATGTCACCTGGGATTCTGCTAATTGGTCGTTGCCTAACTTCAATGACCGGGTCTGGAATTTTACTTTTAATTGAAGGATCTTTTGTAACATCAACATGGAGCTGTTGTGCATCATTAACATTTTCTGCACCAGTCCCAGTATTTTCGCCTCCAACCAAAGCTTTGCCAACTTTTTTCCCATCTACAGAAACTGCTTCTGGCTTTGAAGTGGGTGAGACAGATGAATTGATCTCTGGCAATTTGTTTGAAACAGGTTTTTCAGATGACACTAAGAGATCTTCAAGCATTTGTTCGACAGCATCTACTCCATATACCTCAAAAGCACTCAATGTGCAGTAATGTTCTGATCCATAATGGCTAAATAAATTCAACTTTAAGTACCTCACCCATTTTGGTTCAGGGAGTTTAAAGCTTTGCAGCTGCTTCACATTGGCGGCCATAAACTTTCCCAACAATGTCCAGTTCTCAGTTGGATAGCTCAAGCTTCCAAACAAGTCAAAATCCTTGAAAGTTGAAGAATAATGTTCAGAATTTGCAATCTTCACTACATCAACTAATGTTTCCTCAGAAAGCTCAATAACAACAAACTTTTCTCTGGCAGAACAAGGGTTTCTCAAGTATTTATCGTGATCCATTCCCAAAATGTTACTTGCTCCTTTTGCTTCCTTATTGTGTGCCACCACCTTTGCACCCTTTAGAACAGAGGCGTAATTGTACTCTTTACCATCAGGTTCAAGCCGGTGGGTGATGTTAACAAGCTGGCAGGGTACCTCTTGAACTTTTTCTTGTGTTGTTATGTTCCGGAACTCATCCAAATTGATGTAAGTCGAATGGTGTCTCCCACTGGCTAGTTCTTTTGGTTTGTCAACCTTAATTTCTTCAGCATTTTGAACTCTACACATGAAAGCTCCATAACCTATGATGTTCCATACTAAGTCCTCTAATCTAGTTGGCTCCAGAAGGGAGTACTGATGATTTGGGAACTCGAGATGAACTGAGGAATTGCTACTAGCGATAGACAAATTAAGCTCAAGCAACCATAAGTTCATAGTGTTATTACCTCTATTTGGAACAGGTGAATATGCATCACTAGATAGTTCATCTTTCAAACCACAAGGGAAAGGTGTGCTTTTGTTATCTAGAGTCAAATTTCCTGGAAAGACAAACTTATGTTAGTACATTAATATGCACAAAACTATTTAACAATAATACGACCATTAATTATAGCTCATCCTTATTAATTGGAGCTTCCTGAAACTAGTACCAAGAAAAGGGAAACAGAAGGATATTTAAACATAACAATGTCTGGGCCTTGGTAATTTTATTTCCAACATTTCTTGACACCTAAAGACGAATAAGAAAATATTTATACTGATTCCGTATGTATTGCAACCTTATTTGTTTAGACGCTATCTTAATAACTATACAGCCAAAGGTTGAATTTTGAATGCTTCATCTTTTTATCACGCATTTTCCTTCCCTCTAAATTATATCGAAAACAAATAGGGAATTGACAGATGATGCAAGAACTATATGTATACGTACGCCAAAGAGAAGACATGTATTGATCCAAAACAAGATGCTAGTGCAAGAGAAAAAATTAGCGTAAAGAACAAAGTTTTCACCTTCATTTTCGTGACTGAGGCCAAGCCGAGTATAAAACAAGAAGATAAGACACCAGAGTAAGAGAATCAAAGACAATGACAGCTCATAAAAACTTCTCCTGCCATTTTTATTGTTCTTCTTACTACTGTTTACCACGATAGTACTCTCCCTTTCCCTGTTCATGCAATCCTTCCTCTGACATTTGTTACCGTTTAACAATGGAATTGGAGAGCCGTTACGAGGTTTCTTCATCTCTTGTCCTTGCACAAAGAAAAAGAGAAAAACAAGAGTTTTTTTTTTTTCCAATTTTTTGGGTGGTTGTCGTTGGTTCCTCGGAGATGGGAAAAAGAACAGAGGTTTGTGAAGGCTTTTGTTGTTGAGTCGTGTGAGCGCGAGTGGAGAGAGAGAGAGAGATAGGGAAGCTAAGTTGGGTGCAGAGTGCCCTCCGTGTTTTTGTTTCTTTTTCTGGTCTTCACTTCCAACACTTTCGGGAACTACTTTTTTATAGGGCTTGAACGGCGGTTAATTCGGGGGCAATTTTGTGTGCCAAATTTGTCCTTGAAATTCTAAATTCAGACTTCTTTTAACGACCACTGTAGCTGTAGGGTCTGTAAATTTATTTCCATTTCTCAGTCTTTCCCTTAACATTTCTTTCGGTGCCCTATTTTCAATAACTAAATTCGTAAACCAAATATAATTTAAATTCATCTAAAAGTATGCACGTTTTGGTAGTTAATCAAATTTATGATTTTTGCAAAGAGCATATTTAAAAAAAAAAGATGAATAAAATAATAGTACAAAAAGCACCACCTAATGTATGAGGATCAAGTAAAGTCAACAACACAAGTGAAAAACAAGAAGAATCAAGAAACTCAAGGGTGAGTTCTAACCTCGGCTGATCGATCCACTACGACTCACTTTGTTTAGCTACTGTGACTACCCCAAGCTAAAGTTAAAGCCTAGAAAAATAGAACTATGTTCAGATGGTTAATAGAAGAAAGTCACACGATTCAAGTCAGTGGTTTTCTTACCATGGTGAAGCTCACTGTACGGAGAAGAAGATCGCCCATCACCCTCAATGTTTTGCCCTAATTGGGAAACTTCTGGAGACTCTTCTCGCGTGTCTTTACCCCATCTGCAAAACGCCATGGTGTTGGTCTACTTTTGATAACCACAACGCTGTCATTTTATTGTGTATCTTTGGTAGATACAGCACTCGTGTGATGACATTTTTATTGTGTTTGTTGGAAGAGAGTTCTATCTCTCTAGGAGTCTGTGCTTTATCTCATATTAATTCAATAAATTTTTTGTATTTTTCAAAAAGCCATTTATTACTTTTTACAAAGGAAGTCAACTTCGATTGTTGAATAATCTATTAAACAGATTTGGAATTGTCTTTTTGTCTTTGATTTCAAGGCATAATTTGTATCCATGCGTTTCATATTTAGAGTTCTATCTAAAAAATATGGCCATCTATGCCTCCTCACATCAATCCCACGAATTCTTTTTGAATTTAATAATTATTTTGATATAATAATTGTAGATATATATTTAAAGATTGACCTAAATACAAAAGCGGTCGATCGATTTTTTGTTTGCTAGTCCACGTTTCACGGTTGGCTACTAGAGTTACCGTTAATCCAAGCCCCAAACTCTAATCCTTGATAGTATGATTCATGTGAAGAAAAATGAAGAGAGTTTTTTTTCTCTTGGATTGCAATGAATGTAATAATTAATTTTTTCCACTTCTTTAATCCTCCTTTTATATGAGGACAAATATAACCGTGGGAAGTTACATCTTGTATAACTGCCAACAACTCCCACTCGGCCACATAAGCCACGAGTTACATATTCTCTCTAAAATTTCGCATGTTATATTGAGAATGGAGTGTGCGATCATTACAGAACTAGTAATGTTATATTAAGTCACCATGTAACTAACATAACACTTTCACATAGTCATGATACCTCAAATCATCCAAAATATCACCAAACGCATACTCAATCCCTTTATGCTCATAGATATATCATATAATTATACACCAAGTATAATCGGCCGGGCTGATATGGTGATGAAGGAAAAAGATTCTTCCTTAGACACTCATAATAATTTATCTTAGGTTAACTGCTTTCCTAATGTGCTCCGTTGAACTGTATACACCTTTGAAGTAAATCACATGTTAGTATAGACTTAGTATTCAATATACAAAATGCACAAGAAGTGGGGTTGAATTATGTATTCTTTTTCGGTAATCCTCTTGAATATAAACTTCTTGAAAAACTTGCTTTTTCTAAAAAACTATTGAAAATCAGTATTATGAAGTATCGCAATTTATTCGTAAGTGCGTGTGTAAGACAATAAGAATAAATGTTTGAGAGTTGAGAGTGAGAATCGACACAACAGATTTATACTGGTTCACCCCAAACCGTCGGCTACGTCCAGTCCTCGGAATCCTTTCTGAGATTTCACTATACTTCACAAAGATACAAGCATTCTTTTCTCCAAGCCTCTTCAGGTCTCTTACAGCAATTATTCTTTTCACACTTAGCCTCTTCAGGTTATATGTTTTAGTTCTTTCTATTGAAAGGTGTTTCGAGCTTTGTTACAGACAATAGTAGCTCTAAGTTTATTACGCAGAATAAAATTTCTAGCTTTTGAATCTCTAACTCTTTTGAATTTTTCTCTAACTTCTTCAGTCTTCGACTCCGACTCATGTTTATAGCCTTCGTCTTCAACCGCTTCTTAATAACTGCTTCTTTCTTCTTGTTTCTTGATCTTTGAATAATCAGTTATTCAGTTGAGTTCTGTAGCCATCTCAAACTGATAATCATCCGACACGGTATCGGGTCTTCCGTCTCAGTTTCTTCTGTCTCATTTTTATCGTCTCATTTTTTGGCTTTGGCTTTCGTCTCATATTCTTCCGTCTCAGTTTTGCTTCCGTCTCATTTTTCTTCCATCTCATTTTGCTTCCGTCTCATTTTGCTTCGTCTCATTTCTTTCGTCTCATTATTTGGTCTTCATCAAAATTATTTAAACGTAAAGTCATTTTGACTTAACAATCCCCCCCTTTTTGATGATAACAAATAATCATAGTAGTACGAAAGAAATTATTATTGCTAAGATGGTATACAGTATACGACTATATACACTTATCTTCTTCTCTTCTTCTTCTTCTTCTTCTTCTTCTTCTCTTCTTCTCTTTCTCTTCGTCTCTTCCTCCCCTTATCTTTGTCATTTCTTTCTCATTTACTCCTCTATCCTTTTTCCTTTTCTCCCCCTATTTGTTATTGATCAAAAAGAATTATGACCGTAGATGCTTCATTATTTCAGAGAACATTTCCTTCATTTTCGTGCGGAGTGACTTGAGGTCTTGTCATATTCGAGCTACTTCCTCTCGTAAGTCACTTACTGAAGCATACCGATCATCATCCTTCTGTTGTTCTACTTCAATAGCAATAGTAGTGCTGTATGCATATGAAGTTATAACAACCGATTCACTGATTATAAGGGCAGGAGGTTAAACAGATAGGTTCGGTTCCGGGAGATGAAGATCATCAGGGTTGGTTAGACGTGAAACTTGTCTTCCAAATAGGTGTAGAACATCTCCAATTGAAGACACAGTACTTAACGGCCTAATGTGCATAATCAGGTGCACTAGAGTCTCGATTGAGTAGCTGACATCTCTAATCCTAATGGATCTGTACAGTCCTTCTGTGATTCTACCAACTACCTGAGAAGAATCTTTAGTAGTACGCCGACCACAGTTGCTTCCTGAAGTTTTCGAAATGTAGTGGGAAACATAGGTTCCTCTCTACTGAGCTGCATAACATGCCTCATCTATATTCCTCACTTCAGCTTCGATCTGCTCTTTTGTCAAATCATTTGATAACCCTTCAGGGTACAATTTCTTCTTCCCCTTTTCGTTATTGCAAACAATGTAAGGCGTAGCTTGAAAGTCAGGCACAACCTTGATCACAATTATCTTTGTGATTGAAAAAATAGTGTACTTTTGCCTTGTCATCTGCGTGGGGTATGGTTTGGTTCCTTCATCCCTTAGAAAACCATACATACTTATCTCATCGTTACTTAGCAGATGCATTGTACTACTCTTCACCAAATTGGTTGTAATTGTGCCTTGACTGACCTTTTTGGGGTTTCTTTGATAATGATAGAAGTGCTACTCCTCACAGGTTGGATTTCTTCAATGATCTTAACTCTCAAGTCCTTTTTTCTTAACGGTGGAGAGGTATAAACCTGTGCTAGGCTGCGTTCAACTGACTTCTTCTTCTGAGCAGCAGTAGGAGTGCTCTTCTTCTAACTGATTTTTTACTTTTTATTTCCTTCTTCAATCAGTCTAAGAGTCTGTTGAGATTGCGATTTCTTCTTCTCAAACTCCAATATCCTCTTAATCTCAATCTCTTTAGCCAGTTTAGTTAAATCTTCTTATAAAATTGAGACTAAGGATCTTATTGCCTGAAGAGCTTTCTTCTTAGAGTCTCCACCTGGAGTCAACTCTTTTCCTTTCTTCTCCTCTTGTTGATGTAGGGTTCTTACTCTGGGTGACCTTTTCACTTGGTTAGGTATTTCTGAGAGAAGTGTTTCTCCCTTTCTCTTCAAAGACAACTTCTCTATATACCGCACCTGACTGCCTTCTCTTTGAGAAATCACCTTATCTTTCATCGCCTCATCTGATGATTTCTTTTCTCCAACCACAGGCATTTTCTCGCTGGATTGAGATTTTGATTTTCTTGTGGGAGTCCTCTTTTTTGCACGCTCCCCCTTAATCCTTGCTATTGTCTTAGAATCTGCTTCTTCTTTCTCCAGATTCTTTAAGCCCATTTTGCCAATCATTGCAGAGTTGATGACGCTTTTGATATTCAGCTTCATCCTGTTTCCTCTCTCCAAAAGAACACCAGAATCTCTGAATATCTTTCTTAGTAACATTCCATACAGCAGACTGGTCAAGTCTTTCTTCGTCTTTATCATATAGTGGAAAATAAGGAACGGTAGGTCTATAGACTGGTGATTAAGTAGATAGAACAAGCACTGTTCATCTAAAGTTATCACCAAATGCCTCAATCTTGTTCTTGGTAGAACACAGTGGAAAAAAAGTGAGTGTAGAACTCTAGCCTTGAGCACAAGACATGAGGCCTTCTTCTCCTTTGGATCATTGCTTCCATATAATTGTTGATTGAGATCAATCTCTTTCACGCTAGCTTACATTATCCATCTAGCTTTACTTGTACGCTTCTCTCCAATACATGGACATTCAGTGACCTTCTCAATCATCTTCAATGTCACTATAATCGACAATCTATCTACCATTAATACAAAAGTATCTTTTACCATTTCCATATTCTTCCAGAAGTCATAAACTTCTTTTGTGTATACCATCTCATGAATTTGAAAGAAGTTTCTCCACCCGGTTGCAACAATCTCTGGTTCAATATCCATCTTATCTGTTGGACCCCGTTTTCGAAGTCCAACATTCGGAATCATAAAAGCATGGAAGGCTCAATACTCACAACTTACTGATCAAAATTGGGGAACTTCTAATTGGAATTTCAGACCAGCTTCTTCAGAACATTTGTTCCTCATTGTCTTACGATTCTAACGACACCAAAAACGCTCAATTTGGTTCAGAAATAAAGGAGTATTGGCCAAAACATTTTCTGCTCTTACAAAACCGAGATTGAAAACTATTACCAACTTCACTTCGGAAATTGAAAATCTTAGGGCCCAAATTGAAAAGTGATTCCTTCATATGAGTTATAGCTTCGTGTCTCTAGTTTAATTAGAACTAAAAATCAATTCAATCGGAGCTCTACCGATCAAGATATCGCCAAAATATCGAGACATGTTCAGAAGATATCCAACTCATACTCTTCTACTCGATCCTTTTACTTTGATTCAATCCATCTTTTTCAAATTAATATCAAAACTTATACATTTTGTATGGAGGGGTAGGGAAATGTCTTAGGAATCTAACGCTTCAAAAATCAGGTCAATCGGAGGTCGAACGAAAAAGTTATGGCCAAAAGAATGGAGAGAGGTCAAATCAGCAAGAAAAATCGAAATCGGCTGTGCGGTGGGTGCCAGACACGCCCACAGCGTGCGTGTGCGCGCACGCGCTAGCGAACGGGCGCGGGTGCTTGCCCTGGCTAGCAGGCACGGGCGCTCGCCCTGGCTAGCAGGCACGGGCGCTCGCCCTCTTCTAAACCGACTTTCTAACTTCTAAAATTCATAACTTTTGACCCAAAACTCCAAAATTTGCAAATTTGGTATTAATGGAAAGCTAAAAGAAAACTCTACAACTTCCATGAAGGACTTAAAAACAATTTAGGTCTCTAAAGGGGTCAAAAATCTACGCAAAAGTGGCTGGTCGACAAGCTCACCTGAACAGTAACAGAACTTCTAAACCTCATAACTTTCTCCTCCACTGTCCAAAAATGTCATACTTTGTATCAATGGAAAGATAAAAAGACAATCTACAACTTTCAAGAAGACCCTAAGAGTAATTTCTAACTTTATGAGGGTCAAAGTGTTACTCAAAGTTTCTGTCCCTAAAAGCTCATCCTAAACAACATCAAGACTTCAAATTATCACAACTTCTAGCCCCGATATCGAAAAATTGCATACTTTATGGCGTTAGAAAGCTGGAAACATAAGCTACAACTTTTATTAAGACCACTTTGGCTAATTCTATCTAGATCAGTACAGTTTTCCATTGAAGTTTCTGAACACCATTCCTATACTTAGGATGGCTTATCAACACATCAACTTCACATTTTCACCCACTAC
>JAOTAX010000197.1:27360961-27371287 GCA_025629825.1 Erythroxylum guanchezii
TCGGTTTTTACGATTTACTACCCATATCCAAATCCATTGGGTCGGGTAGTGCGAATATGGATCGGGTTGAAAACCCACTGCCATCCCTAATCCCGGGTATCGCTCTATTATTCTTGTCATGTAAATATTCATATTTCCAAACTCACATAAGTATCATTTATAATTATGGTTTATATCTCAATAAAACCATTAAAATCGAAATTCATAACTCATTTCGTTAATTCAGATTTTTTCTGAAACATACCTTTGAGTCTACTGTACATGATCAATTTGGCAATGAAAATGAAGTAATTTGACAATAATTTCTTCTAGAAAATTGTTCTCATATCTCTTAAGTTTCTAATGACGCCAATATAATTCAATTTGATTCATTATTTTGAAAGTTATACTCCAAATACTTCAGACTGAGTACATTCAAAATTTTGGCTAGTGCATGATTATGTACTCAAAGATGTACAACTCATATCTCTCAATTCCAATATCCCAAAATTACAAAATTTATACCAATTGAAAGCTAAGAGAATAAGTTACAACTTCTGTTAAGACAACTTTGTCTGATTCGGCCTACATTAATACAATTTATTCGATAATAATAGGATATGATTTTTATCACGGGCAGTGCTTCAGCCTAAGCCAAACTGAACTTCAAGCTAAATTTCAATACCCTTAATGATAGAATTCAAATTCAATTTCTTCTTAAAAATTATAGTTGTATGTCTCTAGTTTCGTCTAGATCAAAACCCATCCAATTTGAATATTCACAGATCAAGGTATGGCTCAAACATAAATGCATGTTCAGTAAAAACACTCCATACAACTTACTCTAACACACTACATTGCCAAAATTCTATCATTTCAAGTTGATAGCTTCTTCAAGTATACCTTAATTTTAGCTCAACATCATCCATACAAAATTCATTTTCCATACTTGATCATAAACACTCAAAATAGAACATATTCTCATACACTCAAAACAGAACACAACCATATACATTCATCCACCAATTTGCTGCACCCAATTCTCAATTTCATGTCTAATTTTGAGACTCTTAAGGACATAATTTAAATTCGATGTCTTCATAAAAAATGTAGCTTTATGCCTCTAATTTAATCCAAATCAAAAATCTTCTTATTCGAATAACTATAGAACAGGTTATGGCAAAAACACAGAAGCATAATCAGTGAACATGTTACTGCTACATTTTCCAGCACTTATCTTCCAATTTTTCAGATTTTACACCAAACACAACTTGTCCAAAGATCACTTTTTCTACTTCATTTGCTCTTCATTCTCAACTCCATTTCAACTCAATATCATTCACAAATAAATCGTGATCTATATTTGATCATTAACTCAAAAACAGAACATGTCCATATACCATTTATCAACATTTTTTTGCACTCATCCTAACACCATTATGATGATCATTCTACCTCAAAAAAATATCTATAACAATATATGAATTATTACTCATCATACATATCCAAAAACAAGACATTTACTTGAACTTTTCATCACTCACATTAATCATACACAAAACAACATTTTATGTCATTTAACCTCTAACTATTATCATAAATGCTTCATTTAACATTTCCCATGAAGATTAACAAGCTACTTACTTGATTTAGCTCCAAATCTTCTTAAATAACACTTAGCCCTATCTCCTAAGCATCGCACGATCTTCATCTTCTAAAGGTAGTAAAGATAGGTTTTTAGTGACAAATGGAAGAGACAACAAGATAGAAGTAGAAATTGATAGATGAGAGTTTCAACGTTGGTGGAGGTTTGATGAATTAAAATCAGGAAGAAGAGGAGAAGCCACGAAGGAGAAGAAGAAAACAAGAATAAAACACCTAGTGGACTTTTAAATTAAAAGCATCGTGAGAGACAAAACAAGGAGGGTCTTTAAAATTAAAAGAATAGTGATCTTAAGACATGGCTTGACAAGTGACACTTGTCACTTTCCACATATCCAATTCTTATAACTTTAAACTAGGTTCTTTAATTTAACTAGTCCAATCAAATCCAATTTCTACTCCAATTGCCTTCTAATTTTAATTAATACTTGTCAATAAATCCCAAAGTCATTTATCAAAATTTTCATTTCCATTTAACAATTAATTCTACTGCCATTTATCATTTATCTTGCCACATAGCATTTTTCCTAGTCCAAAAATTACCCAAATTTTTAGAAATTTTTCCTAAAATTCACCAAAAATTCTAAATAACTAAATACACTCTTCAAATTGGTTTTCAACATATAACAATCACAATTCTCTATATAATCACATTTATAAACAATTATACCCAAAATATGTCAATGAATGCATGTACAATTATTTTAATGTGCATAAGTTCAATATTCACATGTATGTGAATGTCTTATTATGCATGAGCATGTAATGCACTTTCTAATTTCTCAATAATCTCTCATATTTACTATTCTGGCCTTAACATAGGTAACGGGATGTTATACTCCTCTTCATCTTCCTTTATCTCATTTTCCTTCTCCTCTTCTTTTTCTTCTTCCTTCTTTTATTGGGTAGTAGCTTCCTCCATGTCTTCTTCCTCTATCTCCTCTACCATCGCTTCTACTTTCTCTCCTAAAATAGAAACTTCCTTTATATCTTTAAAATCTAGCTCCTCTTTACTTTATAAAGTTATATTATTTGTATGTTTCATCAAAGTTGGCTTAGTACATCTGGATAAAACACCTTGCTCTTTAAATCTATTAAGGGTAGCAACTTGTAAGCAATGCCTTTCATGATGACATCTATAAGACATTAATAATCCTCTTATTATTGTTGTCCTAGAAATCTAGATAAAGCATGATTATTTTATGTATAGTTGTAAGAATTGTTTTACTCTGGATTATAAGTATTCCCATATAGGGTACCTTGAGGTTAGTTCTTTATGTAATTTGGATGCTCGCACATGTAGGTCGATGACTAACATTCATGGTTCCACACAAATGTCACAACACACACCGTAAATATCGGTTGAGCTTCGAATACATGTCATCATACCTCTCATTCCAAGCTTTCAATACTGCCATAAGTGATGGTACACCATAGTCCCTATGAGAATATTATTCTTACCATCCTTCCATTATGATTAGTGGCTATGACAATAAGTCCTAAACCTTAAAAATAGGCCACAAATATAAAATCAAGATATGGAGCTCTAAGGATAAATAAATAAATAAAACATAAAAGAAGATGATCATAATAAATATAATGGCTAGATTAATAAAAGCAAGGTTTTCTAATATTCTAGTCCCTACAACAGTGCCAAAAACATTAATATAAATTTTATGTTTTAATCCATAAGTGTATGGTATAGTTGTAGATAGCATTGACAAGTACAGGTCGATCTTATAAGAATTACAAATACAAGTAATAGCTTCTTTTACATTATCTAACCAAAGAATAGGATGAGTGCTTAATCTAATAATAAACTGAACTAGAACTTAACACAATAATGAACTAGAATGCAAATAACACTAAGATTAATCAATATCAAATAGCTATTACCTAGGTGATGAATCCCTCAAAGATTTCTTAAATATTAAAATTTTTTCATGCAACTCAATTATTAGTCATTGGATTGTGGAAATTCCTATCTTAAATTAATATATTTCACAAGATTATTAGCAATTGATCCTCAGTTAATTAACTAAAACATCTTTTCAGTTAAAATTGTAAAGATTGCATTACTCATTTTGTGAATTTTACTTTTTTCAATCCTAATCCAGAGGATTTATGTTGACCTATCTCTAGGTTTGCATTCAACTCCTTCCAATTAATGCTAAATTTATTCATATAAAAGGACTTCTCAATCTTAATCATATATTGAACTAATATCCTAGAAATATTTATTCAATTATAAAAAGGAATAATTGAATCATAATGAACTAATCAACAAAATTGCATTAAATAAAAGATCAAGTCATAATATCCAGTCCAAATTATAGCTCATCATAACTAGTACCTAAACAAACTTAGTTCATAAACATAGAAAACAAAACAAAAACCAAAAGTTTAGAAGAATAATTGAAAAGAAAATAATCAATGAGGTATATATCTCCCTTTTCTCAAATGTAATGTCCTTGAAACTTTGATGCAAGATTGTTCTTTATCGAATCTCTAAAGTAATCTTTATGTTTTCTCATCATAAGTTTATAATTATGTCTCCCACTCTAATTTTTATCTCTAACTCTGACTATAATTGCTTCTTGTTTTCATCTCCTCTTTGTAATTTCCTTTTATATTATGAATTATGGTTTCTAGAATATACATGTGCAATCATACTTGAAAAGAAAAGAATCTATGAGGTATATATCTCCCTTTTCTCTAATGTAATATCCTTGAAATTTTGATAAAAGATTGTTCTCTATCGAATCTCTAAAGTAATCTTTATATTTTCTCATCATAAGTTTATAATTATGTCATAGTGACTGTGTATATTTTAGAAACCATAATTTGTAATATAAAAGGAAATTACAAAGAGAAGATGAAAAAGAGAAGCAATTATAGTCAGAGTAAGAGATAAAAGTTAGAGTGGGAGACATAATTACAAACTTATAATGAGAAAACATGAAGATTACTTTAGAGATTCAATAGAGAACAATCTTTCATCAAAGTTGCAAGGATATTACATTAGAGAAAAGGGAGATATATACCTCATAGATTCTTTTCTTTTCAATTATTCTTTTGAAGTTAGAGTGGGAGACATAATTATAAACTTATGATGAGAAAACATAAAGATTACTTTAAAGATTCGATAAAGAACAATCTTTCATCAAAGTTTCAAGGATATTATATTAGAGAAAAGGGAGATATATACCTTATAGATTCTTTTCCTTTCAATTATTCTTCTCACCGTGTATCTCAAAAACAACTTAAATTCAAGAATTTACAAGTTTCTAGGAGCTTAAACATGTATGGGACACGGCTATGTATGTTACTTATATGGGCGTGTATCTTCATACGGAAAAACACAAAATCTTCGAAAATTTACACCTTCATTGTCACTTATTTCCTTACATGGCCATGTATGTTACTCCATAATCGTGTACATCTTTGCAAATGTTTCAACCTTTAAAGTCACTCCAATTCTTCTATTTTCTGCATTTATTTCACATGAATTTCACCCTTTTAATCCATGAAGGAAACCGAGACATGAAAACACACTAGAAATAAAATAAGTGCCAAAAATCACCTAAAACTCTCAAATAATAAGCGAAACACACTAAATATGGGCATAATGTAACATCCCGTTATTTATGTTAGGGCTAGAATTGTGATTTATGGGAAATTTCTAAGAAATTAGGAAAATGCATGTCATGCATAAGTTAAGTGTGACATGAACATTTTTGCACATTTATATGACTGTACATGCATTCATTGACATTTTCCGGGTATAATGTTGTGATTATTGGAAATTTTTTAGAATTTGAATTTTATTTATATTGGAAATATTATTGATTAGTGGAATTGTGATATTTTTGAATTTTGGTGAATTTTGGTGATTTTCGGAAATTATGAATTTTTATGGAAAATAGGAAAAAGGAATCAAAAGAAGATTGGAGATAGTTGTATTGTAAAGATAGAATTAATGGAATTAGTTTCAAAAGAAACTTAGATAGAGTTAGACCTTAGGAAAAGTGACAAGTGTTAAGTTGTTTTTATAATTTGTCAGAAGTAAGTTTTGATATCTGAGAGTTAAAAGACTAAGTTTTTCCTATCATCACCTTCTTCGAATTTCTTCCCATACACAGAGTTTTCCATCAAACTCCTTCCGAGAGTTAACTTTGCTTTTTCATATCCTTGACTACTTCCCCCACTGCTAAATGTTTCTTCTACCTTAAGAAAAACCAGAAGTTGGTTAGAGTTCACAGTGGGTTACGTGTTCTTACATGGAGTTTAGGGCTTTGGGATAGTTGAAGATTTTGGAATCTTTAACAAGTATTGAGAAAATCTTTTAAAGTTATGGATTTATGAAATGAATTTGATGAATTCACTGCCATCTGCATGAACGTGGGGTTTACGTGTATATATTCATGAGCATTGTGTAAATGGGATGAAAATATAGATATAGTGTTATTTTAGTTTTGATGATTATTAGTAATCAGATGTTGTAGAAATGAGTTTTGGAGTTTGAAATAGCAATGAAATAGTGTATAGGATGAGTGTAGAAAATTAAAGAATGAAAAAGTGGTATGCTCTGTTTTATGTTTCTTCACTGTGCATGTATGTATATATATATATATATATATATATATATATATATCTGTGTGTGTGTGTATATATATATATATATATATCTGTGTGTGTGTGTGTGTGTGTGTGTGTGTTTATGTGGGTAAGTAAAAGCTTTAAGGATGATCAAGAAAATGATTTTTGAGTTGAAGAGTAGTTGTAAAATGATGTTCTGAGATGGGAATGAGTGTATAAATGATAGTTAGGGGAAGAGAATTAAGGAAAATGCAGTGAATAGTGAATGCAAAGCATGAAAAAGTCAACTACTGATTTTTGTTTTTCTTGATGATTTCGATGGAACTTGGATAAATTTGCTATTTTAGAGGTAGTGTGAATTGTGGTGAATAAGTTTAGTGAAATGGAGTTGAAATGACTAGAATAAAAATAGAAGTGTTGGATTTTGAAAAAAATGGAAGTTTGAAAATTCTAGGAATGAATAGTAGGAAAGAGTTGAATTTTTAATCTGAAATTTGGTGAATTTACTGTACTGATCCAGACAGGTTTTGACAAAATGGTCTACATGAAAGTTGTAGATCTTTCTTTTAGCTTTCCACTGATATAAAATTTGCAATTTTGGAGTTCTGGATCAAAAGTTATGAAATTTAGAAGTTGAGATGTCGGTAGAGAAGATGAAGTGGAATTGCACCATCGTGCAGTTCAAAATGGATTTACATCATCATGCATAAGCACAACAGTGACTTTTGAGCATATGCACGATGGTGACTTTGATGATAAATAAGAAATTGCGCCGTCGTGCTTAAGCACGATCATGCTTTTCAGAATTTCCCTTTTTCTGAACAGCCTTCCTTCTTTTGGCCATAACTTCTTCTCTAGACCTCCAAATGACTTGATTCTTGAACCATTAGATTCGTAAGATATTTTTATATCTCTACAAAAAATTTGTAGCATTTTGAATTGATTTGAAAAAGATTGATTGAATGAAAGTGAGAGATTTTGTTCGAATGGTATGAACTGGTGTTATCTTACTGAACACACCTCAGTATTTTGATTATATTTGGATCTATAGGATTCCAAATGAGTTGATTTTTGATTTGGAGTAAACTAGAGAAATAGAACTACAAACCATATGAAAAAGTAGAATTGTGACTCAGTCTCTAAGATGTTCAATTTCTGGGAAGTTGTATATAGTAAACTGTTTTTGAATAAGAACAGTCCAAAACTTTTTGAGGTATATCTTCCAAATTACTGAACCAAATTGAGTGATTTTAGTGTCAATAGAAACTTAAGACATTTGAGAATAACTTTCTATAAGGAAGTATTGCCTATTTTTGTTATCTGCCTTATCAAATTTAGTATGCAAAGTTGACTCGTATGTATATTGGAAGAAAAATCTGAAGTGGTCTATGAAATTATGTAATTGGTTTCACATTGCTTTTTATTGGTCCAAATTATAAGTACCCATGGTATTAATGAGGACTTTGATATTTAAATGATTTGATCATAAGAATCTCAATAAAGTACCCCGGAATTGTCATTGAACATGCATTGTGCATATTTCATATAAGTAGATGTGCATTAAAGAATACTTATGCAATTGTGCAAAAGTGTGATATTTGTAAATGTGTTTTGTATGATATAGAGGAACTCATTAGACGCCAGTTGGACATTGCCGGACCATCCAGGCAATAGCATTTTGGAGCGTACTATGAGTCAACCTAGATGATTTCCTAGGATTGATTTGTTTTGAGTTGATTTGATTTGTTAAACTTCCAAAAAAATTACTAAACTGTTTGCGAATTGTTTCTGAATTACAGACTTGAAGTCCGAGGAGTTTATTAGTTGGGCATGTATTAGAAGTATTTTGATTTGATATGAATTCCTGAATGACTTTGATTCTCAATGAAATTTGAATGCCGGACTTAGGTCCGATAAATGTGAAAACTTTGTCTGAGCATTTGTATAAGATTGTGATTTATGACATATTCAGTATTTGATGCATTTCATAAAATGCATGCTCAGATAAAGGCATTGTGACTTGTTTAGCCAGTTTGAAGCGCTTCCACGTAGAGCTTTGCTCTGTGATTTTTGATTCTGCACATGGAGCTATGCTCTGTGATTCTATTTGATTGAGCCCTATGGGCCAGTATTTGTATAAGTTTGTGATAGGCACTCGGTCACAATAATAAGAACGAATGTGAGTCTCATACATATGGCATTCATATAAGACTGAAATTCATGAATGATTTGCAAAGTTGTATTGAGTGACCCTATGTTGTGCCATATTGTGTGAGTTATGATGTTCAGAATGAATATCTGTGATATGTATTTGTCATCTGGTGAAATCATCAATAATAGTTCACTCATTGAGTCCGCAAAATTCATAAAAATTGCAACGTGGCTTTTCAGGTATGAGATAGGAGACCTAGTGCTTTAGACAGGACTAAAGGACCCTTTGGATTTTGTTATGGCTCAGAGGTCTGTCAGCTGGCCCCAGGAGTGTGGAGTCTCTTATTTTATAGTTTTGGCTAGAACCTATAAAAGGTTTTGTAAATATTTGTCTAAAGGAAACAATGTAAATTTGGTGTATGAATGAAATGAAGGGTTTCAAAATTTGCTGACTTTTAAATGATGTTAGTGATGCCTGTGTAAGTTGGATTTGTTTTTGCTCCAACATACCATTATCATAGGGTATGTACGTGAATGTCCTTCGGGTATTTGGGTATTTGCCTTATGGTAGTGGGATGTTGCACGTAAAATATAGTCCATTAAACATTTAGCAACTACTTATTATAAGGAGAATGGATTCAAGCCTAACTCTCAAAAGAAATCCAATAGGCAAACTAGAGGAAATAAATAGAATTCCTTTCTTCTCCCCTACCTCTGTAATCTCTAAGAATGTTAGAGGGCTCAATAACACTAATAAATAACAAACAGTGTATGATTATTTATATGATACTGAGGCTTTCTCTTATTGAAGTTATGGAAACCAAGATTAAGGAGCCAAACTATAAGAATATGAAATTCTTAAGGAACAATTGGAATATCATTTGTAATCATCAATTCCATTATAATGGTATAACAGAGGTTTTTTTTTACTTAAACAAGATTAAGGTACTCAATTTTATAACAACTGATTAGTTCATCCATCTCACCATTAAAACTGTCTATTAAGGCAATGATTCATGTTTTTTTAATTCATGCTTTCAACTTATCATTTCAAAGAATTTCCTTAGGCCCTGTTTGGTTGAGGGGTTAGGGATGGAAGGGGATGGAACGTAACACACTTCCATTGTTTAGTTGAGGGCCTGCTTGGTTGGATGTTAATTAATGGAATGGAATGTAATGGAACGGAACAGTTTATAATAGAATGGAATGTAATATAGTAAAAAGTTGTTTGGGAGGAACAAAAACTCTCAACCATACAATGGAAGTGTGTTACGTTCCATCCCCTTCCATTACTAACCCCTCATTCAAACAGGGCTTCATGAAGGTTTCATAATGGAATGGAATGAAATGGGATGGAAGCGGAGGGTTTCATGTTACATTCCATTCCATCCTAAAAAGTGAAAATAAGAAACCTCCGATTTTGGAGGTTTAGGATGGAACATAAATTAATAAATACATACTATCTCATATACCCTCAATAATTCTTCTTCATATCAACTGTGACCAATTCATAATATTAATATATTAAATAGAATATAATAATATTTAATATAATAAATTTATTAAATAATTAATAATAATATTTTTATACTATTAATAATAAATTATATATATTTAATAATAAAATAAAAAATTATATTTTAAAATAATTTATTTATTTTTTATTTATATAGAAATATATACAAACAATTAGAGAATAATTTTTTTTATATTTTCTATTTTTCACTAATAAATATATATTAAAAATTATTCTTGTTTGTATATATTTCTATATAAATAAAATATAAATAAATTATTTTAAAATATAAATCAAAATTTAATATAATAAAATTTATTAAATGATTAATAATAATAATTTTATATAATTCATAAAAATAAATAAAATTTTTATTAATGAAAAATAGAAAATATATTTAAAAATTATTCTTTAATTGT
>JAOTAX010000197.1:27371387-27386233 GCA_025629825.1 Erythroxylum guanchezii
TATTAAATAATTAATAATAATATTTTTATATAATTAATAATAAATTGTATATAATTAATAATAAAATAAAAATTTTATTAATGAAAATAGAAAATATATAAAAAATGATTCTTTAATTGTTTGTATATAATTTTATATAAATAAAAATGTAAATAAATTAAATATAAATCACATAAAATAAAATAAATTTTATTAAATAATTAATAATAAAATTTTTATATAATTAATAATAAAATAATAAACCTTTTGCAACAACCATTTTAATATAAGGGGTATAATAATCATTTATTATACATTACATTCCATTCCATCCATCTTCTAAACAACATTTCACTACATTACATTATGAACCCTTCCATCTCTCCCAAATAACTTTTCACTATATAACATTTCATTCCATTATAAATTGTTCCGTTCCGTTCCATTCCATTCTATTAATTAACATATAACCAAACAAGGCCTTAAGGAATAAATTAAAGGACATCCATGCAGGAATAAACACCCTTAGCTCATCCTTAGAGGCTTTAATAGTGTAGCTTACTTTTCTGAAGCAGAAGAGAATGCTTCATTTAAAAACCTCACTAATGATTCCTTCAACGTATCTCTAGCATTGAAGTAATTAACCCTAATATGGAGGGGCAATTTTATAATTAGAACAACAAGAAATAAGGCATATGGTTTCTTGGGAAAAAGCTTAATAGGGCTCTGGTTAATACCCTGTAGCTTACTTCCTTTTCTGAAAGTAAAGCTCTCTTTAATAATCCTCTTTTCTCTGACCATATCCCAGTGGAAATGCAAAATATTTCTAACTAAAACTAACTCCTTAGAAGCTTCTAGATTTAATAACTTCTTGGTAAACAATGACGACTTTATACAAGTTGTGATTAAACCTGCAAACTTTACCTATCATGGATATAAGTCTTTCTTATACATGAGGAAGCTCTAGAAAATTAGGAATGAACTTAAGGTTCTCAATTTTAAAACTTTGGTAATTTACAATAAGAGGTAATTAATACTAAAGCTAAACTCATCATTGCTCAAAATAACCTGTATTGCTCTCCTTTGGATGTTAATAGAAAATAAAGGGGAAATTTGCATTAAGGAACTATATAAAAGTAGTCGATAATAATTTTTCAATCCTAAAACAAAGATCAAGTATACAATAGCTTAGAGATGGTGATAAGAATTTAGGGTTTTTTCATAATTAAGCTTTTAAGAAGGAATTACAATAGATTCGTTTCCATTCAAAATGATGAAGGTCTTTTGATCGCTTCTCAATATGATTTATTGCTTAAAACATATAAAATTTTCTCTTATCTATTCAATACTTCCTCTCTTTGCTCCTCTTTAGCGCCTATCCTTAAGTCCTTCCTTATTGAGGAGATCATAACCAGTGAAACAGACTTCTTGGTCATTAGACTTGTTAATGCCTCAAACTTTAAGCAAGTCTATTTCCTCTTAAGCCTAATAAGGGCCCAAGCCCCTATGGCTTTAATGAGCTTTTCTTCGAGGAAACTTAGCCTTATACCAAAGTATTTGTTACTAAAGTAGGAGTGGAATTCTTTAATTAAAGGAGGATGTTGAAAGATCTCAGAGAAAACCTCCATAACTCTCTTCCTTGAGGCTCTTAACTCCTCTTCCTTAAAAAACTTTGGGCCTATTTCTTGTTTCAATAAAATTTATAAAATTATTTCTAAGATTTTTTCTTCTAGACTTAAAATTTTCATTAACAATTACATTAACCCTTCCTAAGGAGCCTTGATCAAGGGAAGGCAAATAGGTGATAACATTCTTATTGCGTAGGAGATTTTAAGAATCATAACAGGAAAAATTCAAGAAAATTTATATTATCAAAATCGATTTTCACAAAGACTTTGATTCCATTAATTAGAATTTCATTCTTAATTCTCTTTATGCATTTGGTTTTCCCTCTAGATTCATTTCTTGGATTGAAAAATGAATCTCCACTTCTCCTTTAGTATTCTAATGAATGGAGAACCTACTAAAGTCATCAAAGGTATTAAAAGGTTATGGCCTGGTAACCCATTTCTCCTTATTTGTTCACCTTAGCTATGAAGGTCCTTAACAGATTTATTGGCTATGTTATTCAGAATAAAATGGAATTCAAATTCCACCATAAGTGTAGGAAGGTAAGAATTGATAGCTTATTTTTCACAGATGATCTACTTCTCTTTTCTAGAGCTGATCCAAATTCTATTAAGTTCAATAATGTCAGCGTTACACACATTCAAAGAAATCTTAGGCCATAGCATGAATAAAGATAAGAGTCAGCTTTTTATTTCTTTTAGAAGCTAACATTTTGCACCCTAGTTATCTCACTTAACATGTCTACAACTTAGTAACACCTCTTTCACTTTTGGACATTCCAATATCTTCAAAGAGACCATAGTAATTAGACTTCCATCCTATGATTAAAAGCACCAAGAAGAGCATTAATAACTGGTGCAACAGAAGTTTGTCCTTTGATAGAAGAACTCAATTGATTAGTTCTACCATTAATAGCTTACAAGTTTACTAGGGTGCTTTTATAATTCAAAATAACTTAGTCAAAACCATGAAGCAATTGGTGAGGAATTTCTTATGGCCAAGTGACATTATGAGGAGATAAATGGCAAAAGTTAAATAGGCAGCATAAGATTAGGTACCAATCCAATCGAAATCACTGATGAAGTATTATTGATCAAGCGTATTTTGTAACACCCCATATCCGATAATGAAATCGGCATACTGAGTATTACCATATTCTTAAATACCTAAAACTTCAAACTACAACATTTTCTATTTAAATCTCATTAATCTAGTAATTACTATTCACTTAAAAAAATTTAGACAGAGTTTCATCTATATTTACTTAAAACCTCCTGTAAGAAACTTTAATACACTTCTCATGCATGTTTCTCAACTATCCATCTCCATGTCAAACTCCTTGACAAAATAATTTACCCATCCTCCAATACCTTTCAACACATCTAAACCAGATTTCATACATAACTTTCATTTATTCATATATAATTCACAATAAAATCCTGTAAGATCCTTCACTTCTTTATATGTATATGTCATAAATTTGTAGTACATCCACCTCCAAATCTTTCAAAGTCCTCTAAGTTCTTTTCAAAACCTATGCGTGGAAAGAAAATCCACTCGCTAAGCTATAGGCTTAGTGGTGTTCAAGCAATTCCATTTATCATTCAATAAGTCATTCAATCATAACATGCATGATATACAATATTTTGCACATATAAATATCTTCATTTATTTTTAAGTAGAAATAAGCATTTAAAAATCAAGTTATGAAATACAAGCATGTATCTATTATAATAATTTATATTGAAATATACAATGATCTCATTCGAAGTCCTTTAATCATTAATCATGCATTTATCTACTTTTTGTAATTGCCCCAAAGTAAAAATCCATCAGAATTGCATCACTGAGTCAGGTAAGCAGGATTTTAAAAATATAAGATCAGGTTCTCGAAACCATCTAATCAATTTTCTTTATATACATTCACATTGGAACTAAGCTCTTAGAGCCATATAGCTCATAAACCAAATTAAATATCTTACATCGGAGCTGAGCTCTCGAAGCCATACAGTCTAGTAACATATATCATGACGCTATACTGCAAACTCCCTAATTAGCATGCCAACCTTATCACATTCCTCCAATTCCTATCTATTTTACTAAGGACAAATCTAATTAAATTCCATTGCAATTTAATGATAATCACTTATAATAGCCAATTCAAGCTATTCCATATTCGACCAAAGCAAATGTCATTTTTTCCATTATTGGTTTTAAATTAATTCATACAACATTCAAGACATATTCATCTCACTAATTAGTCAAAAATAACATGCATATCAAGTTTCTCAATTTAAACATAATGTAAGCCAATTGGGGAAAATAAAAATTATAAGTCCAAAATCTCAATTAATCACATATAATACTTCATTTAACATCCAATTAAATATTTTTATCAACAATTTCATAAACCCCCAATTTTTACTCAAGAACCCTAAATTTCCCAATACATAATTTTTAGGAAAAAAGTAGAATTGCAAGAACACATACCAAATTGATGTCCAAATCTTCAAATTAAACTTCCATAAACGTCAATTTCATCATTAATTCCTTATTCCTTCTCTTTCTCTTTCTCTCTCTCCTTCAATTCTTCTTATTTATCTTCATAATATTGCATAACAAATTCAATTTCATGCATTTGATTCACTAATGCATGCAATCATACCAAAATCATATACTAAAAATAATTAAAACTCTATTAACTTACCTTATAAATTTTCGGGTACAATTCATCAAGAATACCCATATACCTTTTCTTCATCTTTTCCCCATTTTTTTATTGATAAGGTTAGTTTAGGGAACTAATGCATGCAATCATACCAAAATCATATACTAAAGATAATTAAAACTACGTTAACTTACCTTATAAATTTTCGGCTACTATTCATCAAGAACACCCATATATCTTTCTTCATCTTTTCCCCTTTTTTTGTTGATAAGGTAAGTTTAAGGACCCTAGGTTGATGATTTAGTGTTTAATAGGTGATTTGGGGGTTAAAACTAAAGAAAATTGGCTTGAAAATGTAAGAAATGAAAGAAAAATTGAGAAGAAAGAAAGGATGGTGGTTCTCGACAATCCTTAGTGAAGAAGAAAGGTAGGTGGCCAAGAAAATGAAAAAAATGTCACGTGGCCATTAAAAGTTTTCCAAAAAATTTTTAGATTAACTTTATCTATTAATTCTTTTGCTCAATTAAAAAATACCCATAAGAAAAACATCAACCTCACATAAAGATCTTAACTAATATCATTTATTTTCATTAATAGTTTCGAGATTGACTTTTACCCTTTCTCAGGTCAAACTTTAACCATTGGTCAGCTCTTGGTCAAACCCTCAACATGAACTCATTTGGAGCTCTAATTTGATCCTCGGGCTGTCCTTGAATAATATTATCCGATGCTAAATAAAATAAAATGCAATTTGGGTCCCAAGTGTCAGTATTCACCTTGGGATATATTATTCACGACCTAAAAAGTACTATTCATAAAATCGAGATTTTTGAGGCGTTACAATTCTTCCCCCTCTAAAATAAAATTTCATCCTTGAAATTTACCTATGTCAAATAGTGGTGGATAAGGCTTTCTCATGGTTTTTTCTAGTTCCTATGTAGCTTCCTCGATCTCATGATTCGTCTATAGTACTTTCACCAATGGAACTGTCTTGTTTCTTAGTTGTTTTGCATCTTTTGCTAGAATCTTCACAGGCTTCTCTTCATAAGTTAAATCTGGTTATATTTCAATATCTTCCAGTTTTATAATGTGTGATGAATCAGACCAATATTTTCTTAACATGGACATATGGAAGACATCATGAATCTTTTCCATATCTTGTGGCAATGCTAATTTGTAGGCTACTGGTCCCACACGCTCAATGATCTTAAATGCACAAATGAGTCTAAGGCTTAACTTACCCTTCTTACCATATCGAAACACTTTCTTCCATGGTGAAGCTTTCAAAAAAACCTTGTCACCAACAACATATTCAATTTCCTTTCTCTTCAAATTTGCATATGATTTTTGGCGATCAGAAGCAGCTTTCAACCTTTTCTTTATAAGTTTAACTTTATCCTCGATTTCCTTTATCAATTCTGGATCCACAATCTTGCTTTCACTAATTTTTTTTCCAACAAAAGGGTGTTCTGCACTTTCAACCATAAAGAGCCTCATACGATGCCATCTGTATGCTTGCTTGATAGCTATTATTGTATGCAAATTCAATCAATAAGAGGTGTTCTGCCCAGCTTCCTTTAAAATCAATAACACAACTCCTAAGAATATCTTCTAGCACCTGAATCACTCTTTTTGATTGTCAATCCATTTGAGGATGAAAAGTTGTACTAAAATTCAGCTTAGTACCTAAGGCCTCATGTAATTACTTCCAAAATCTTAAGGTGAATCTTGGATCCCGGTCTGATATAATAGAAAATGGTACTCCATGCAACCGTACTATCTCACTGATATATAATTCTGCATACTTTGAGAGTTGGTAGTCAGTTTTGACAGGTAAAAAGTAAGCTGACTTGGTCAATCTATCTACAATCACCCATACGACATTATGCTTCTTCCCAGTTTGAGGCAACCCAGACACAAAATCCATCGTGATTCGATCTCATTTCCATTCGAGTATTGTTATTGGTTGAAGCAAACTCGATGGAACTTGATGTTTTGCTTTTACTTGTTGGCATGTAAGAAACTTGGTAACATAATCTGTAATGTCTCTCTTCATACCTGACCATCAATATTATGTTTTCAAATCTTGGTACATTTTAGTACTTCCTCGGTGAAGAACATATGAACTGCTATGGGCTTCCTTCAGGATATTCTTTTTCAACTCATCACCATTAGGGACACAGATTCTATCTTTTTGATACAAGTAGCCATCCTCTTTGATTGCATATTCACTATCTTTCCCCTCCTAAATTTGTTTAAGAATGATAACTAGCTTTCCATCTTGTTTATATGCTTCCTTGACTTGTTGTAATAAGTTTGGTTTAAGCCTCAACTCAACTACAATGGCTTCATCACTGACCACAGATAATCTAGCATTCATTGCCCTTAAAGCTGATAACGCCTTCCTACTAAAAGTATCGGCTACTACATTTGCTTTGCCTAGATGATAGTCAATGACGCAATCAGAATCTTTAATCAACTCTATCCATCTTCTTTGCCTTAAGTTCAACTCTTTTTGTGTAAGCAAATATTTAAGACTTTTTTTATCTGTGTAAATATATTTCTCTCCATATAAGTAATGCCTCTAAATCTTCAAAGCGAAGACTATGGCTGCTAACTCTAAATCATGGTTTGGGTAGTTCCTTTCATGAGGCTTAAGTTGCCTAGAAGCATAAGCAATTACCTTTCCCTCTTGCTTAAGTACACATCATAGCCCGTTATGTGAGGCATCACTGTAGATCACGAAGTCTCTACCAAGTACAGGTTGTGTAAGAACAGGCGCTTCAGTCAATATGGCCTTTAGCTTCTCAAAGCTTTCCTGACATTTATCACTCCACACAAATCTTACATTCTTTTGAAGTAACTTGGTCAAAGGTGCTACGATTATAGAGAATCCTTTAACAAATCTTCTATAATATGTTGCCAATCCTAAGAAACTTCTAAACTCTGTAGCATTCCTAGGTGGCATCCATTCTAAAATGGCTTCTATCTTCTTTAGATCAACTCTAATCCCATCTGTTGATATGATATGACCAAAGAAAGAAACTTCATCAAGCCAAAAATCACATTTACTGAACTTAGCATAAAGTTGTTTATCCCTTAAAGTTTGCAGAATAATTCTCAGATGCTCATTATGTTCTTCTCGATTCTTAGAATAAACCAAGATATCGTCAATGAAGACTACCATAAATTGATCTAAGTAAGGACGAAAAATACGATTCATGAGATCCATAAAGGCTGCTAGAGCATTTGTGAGTCCAAAAGGCATCACTGAAAATTCATAATGGCTATATCTCGTTCTAAAAGTTGTCTTCCGGACATATGCTTCCTTCACTCTTAACTGGTAATATCCTGATTTCAGATCAATCTTAGAGAAAACACCTGCACCTTTAAGCTGATCAAAAAGGTCATCTATTCTAGGTAGTGGATACTTATTCTTCACGATCACTTTATTAAGTTGTTTGTAATCCACACATAGCTTAATAGACACATCTTTCTTCTTGACAAATAACACAGGTGCACCCTATGGAGATACACTAAGGTGTATAATACCCTTTTCAAGAAATTCTTGTAACTAGATTTTCAATTCCTTAAGTTCTATGGGTGTCATCTGATATGGTGCAATAGATACTGATGTTATAGCATATATCACATCAATAGAAAATTCAACTTCTCTTTCTAGTGATAACCTTGGCAACTCCTCAGGAAATACATCCTGAAAGTCACATACAGTTGATATATCTTGAATTTTAGGATCATCCTTTCTAGCTTCAAGACATAAGCTAAGTAGGCTACACAGCCTTTTCAAATAAGCCTTTTTGCTATAGTTGTTGATATAACATTAAAGTGAAAATTTGACCTTTCACCAATAATTGTGATCTTATCAATATCAACTGTTCTAAGAGTGATCCTTTTAAGATGACAATTTACCACTGCATGATGTTTAGATAGCCAATACATACCAAAGATCACATCAAATTGGCGAAAAGGTAGTTTAATCAAATCACCAGAAATTCATAACCTTGTATTCTTGACGGGCAATTCTTGTAAACCCTATTTACCACCACACTAAGACCTAAAGGATTTGTAACCAGAATATCATGTTCAATAGTGTCAATAAGTAATCCTATATTTTCAAGCAATGGCATATATATATAAGAATGTGTAGATCTTGGATCTATCAATGGATGATTAGAAATTTCAAAGATAGTAAAAGTATCCGCAATCACATCTAGGGCATCCTGGTTATCACGGGCCTATATAGCATATGCACGAGCTGGAGTACGGGTATTAGGTCCGTCAACTTTCTTTGATGTGACCCTTTGACCACTAGCACTAGAACTAGCTCCCTGTTTCTACCTCTGCCCCTTGGAGTTATAAGAATGGGTCTCTCTGCTTGACTAACTATTTGATACAGTCTACCAAGGCAATCTCTTTGAAAATTCTCTATAGATCCACATCGCCCATCACCTTCCAACATTGTCCGCCATGTTTCTTCCCACAATAATCACATGGGATATTTATCTCATGTCCTGACCCACCTGGTGTACTAGCTATAAATGGGGTTGATTGTCCTGCCCTAACCATTGATCTCTAACTCTGCCCTGATTGGCAGTAGGATGTTAGTGTTTATGCTAAAGCCTGAGACCCTGAACCCTTTTGCTTCTTACTAGCTGAGAAGGATGAACTAGATTGTCCTTAACTCTTCTTCTGTTGTCCCTTATTTCTCCATTTTTGCTCATCCATATTAACCTTTCCAATCCTCAAGGCTTCTTTCACCATCTCTCCATAATCCCTAATCTGCAGTGCTATAGTCGTTGATATAATATTAAAGTGAAAATTTAACCTTTCACCAATAACTGTGATCTTATTAATATCAATTGTTCTAAGAGTGATCCTTTTAAGATGACAATTTACCACTGCATGATGTTTAGATAGCCAATACATACCAAAGATCACATCAAATTGGCGAAAAGGTAGTTTAATCAAATCACCAGAAATTCATAACCTTGTATTCTTGACGGGCAATTCTTGTAAACCCTATTTACCACCACACTAAGACCTAAAGGATTTGTAACCAGAATATCATGTTCAATAGTGTCAATAAGTAATCCTATATTTTCAAGCAATGGCATATATATATAAGAATGTGTAGATCTTGGATCTATCAATGGATGATTAGAAATTTCAAAGATAGTAAAAGTATCCGCAATCACATCTAGGGCATCCTGGTTATCACGGGCCTATATAGCATATGCACGAGCTGGAGTACGGGTATTAGGTCCGTCAACTTTCTTTGATGTGACCCTTTGACCACTAGCACTAGAACTAGCTCCCTGTTTCTACCTCTGCCCCTTGGAGTTATAAGAATGGGTCTCTCTGCTTGACTAACTATTTGATACAGTCTACCAAGGCAATCTCTTTGAAAATTCTCTATAGATCCACATCGCCCATCACCTTCCAACATTGTCCGCCATGTTTCTTCCCACAATAATCACATGGGATATTTATCTCATGTCCTGACCCACCTGGTGTACTAGCTATAAATGGGGTTGATTGTCCTGCCCTAACCATTGATCTCTAACTCTGCCCTGATTGGCAGTAGGATGTTAGTGTTTATGCTAAAGCCTGAGACCCTGAACCCTTTTGCTTCTTACTAGCTGAGAAGGATGAACTAGATTGTCCTTAACTCTTCTTCTGTTGTCCCTTATTTCTCCATTTTTGCTCATCCATATTAACCTTTCCAATCCTCAAGGCTTCTTTCACCATCTCTCCATAATCCCTAATCTGCAGTGCAACAAGGAGTTTCTTAATGTCATGGTGGAGGCCTGCTTCAAATATTTTACGCTTATCTACCCTGTAGGAATTAATCTCTCCGTATACATAATCGATTGAACACTTTCTCATATTCTAATACTTTCCTATACCCTTGTTTCAAATGAAGGAATGTATCCCTCGTCTTATTCTTATAAGCCTCCCCTACATATTTATCTGTAAATTGGGGCAAAAAGTACTCCCAAGTAAGATCCTGTGGTGGAATAAGTCGTTTACTAAACTCCCACCATTGATATGCTAGTCCTTGAAGAAGACCATCTACACATTCCAACCTTTTTTCTGGTGTGCAATGGAGAAGTTCAAAAATTCTTTTTATCTTGATTAGCCAAAACTCGGCATCTGGAGCATTAACTGATGGCTCCCCCAGAAAATCCTCTGCTCCCAACCTCTTGGCTTTATCCTATGTAAGCTTTTGTAGTGGAAGAGGTGGTTGTGGATATATAAGAGGAGTAGCAACCATCTGTTGTTTCATATAATCCACCATAGTTTGGAAAAACTCTATCGGGTTAGTAATTGGATGACCGGTAGGTGGTGGTACGGGCTGTACTGGTTGCCCCACCATACCCCTATCTGTATCACTAGCTGAGGCATGACTTTCCTCCTCTCGCTCAGTGGCTCCCAGAGTGCCTAAATCCATTCTTTAATCTATAACACATAGAAAGGGTGGATCTACATTAGATTCACATCATATTCTCATATAATCCTTCATTTGGCATGTACACAATTCACTTTTCCTTTATTTCCTTAATTATAGATCCCAAAATCACCCAAATTGGCTCTGGTACCACTAAATGTAACACCCCATATCTAATAATAAAATCGGTATACCGAGTGTTACCATTTTCTTAAATACCTACTACTTCAACTACAACATTTTTTATTTAATCCTCATTAATCAAGCAATTACTATTCACTTAAAAAAATTTAGATAGAGTTTCCTCTATATTTACTTAAAACCTCCTGCAAGAAACAACTTCAATACACTTCTCATGCATGTTCTTAACTATCCATCTCCATGTCAAACTCCTTGACAAAATAATTTACCCATCCTCCAATACCTTTCAACACATCTAATCAGATTTCATACATAACTTTCATTTACTCATAAATAATTCACAACAAAATCCTGTAAAATCCTTCACTTCTTTATATATACAAGCCATAACCGAAAACCAAATAAAAATTTGTAGTACATCCTCCTCCAAATCTTTCAAGGTCCTTTATGTGACTCTTGTCTTGTAGTAGATCCACTACAGCTTTCTTCTAGTTCTCTTCAAAATCTACACGTGGAAAGAAAATCCACACGCTAAGCTATAGGCTTAGTGGTGTTCAAGCAATTTAATTTCTCATTCAATTCAATTCAATTCATTCAATCGTAACATGCATGATATATAATATTTTGCACATATAAATATCTTCATTTATTTTTAAGCAAAAATAGGCATTTAAAATCAAGTTATGAAATACAAGCATGTATCTATTATAATAGTTTACATCGCAATATACAATAATCTCATTTGAAGTCTTTCAATCATTAATCATGCATTTAGCTATTTTATGTAATTGCCCCAAAGTAAAACCCATCAGAATTGCATAACCGAGCCAGATAACCGGGATTTTAAAAATACAAGATCGGGTTCTCAAATCATCTGATCCATTTTTTTTATAAACATTTACATTGGAACTGAGCTCTCAGATTCATACAGTTCATAACCTAAATTAAATATTCACATCGGAATATAGCTCTCGGAGCTATACAGTCCGGTAACATATATCATGACGCAGTACTGCTAACTCCCTAATTAGCATGCCAACCTTATCACATTCCTTCAATTCCTATCTATTTACCAGGGGCAAATCTAATTAAATTCCATTGAAATTTAATGGTAATCACTCATAATAGCCAATTCAAGCTATTCCATATTTGACCAAAGCAAATGTCATTCTTTAATGTCATTTTTTTCGTATTATTAGTTTTAATTTAATTCATATAATATTCAAGACATATTCATCTCACCAATTAGTCAAAAATAACATACATATCAAGTTTTTCAATTTAAACATAGTGTATATCAAATGCGTAAAATACAAATTATAAGTCCAAAATCTCAATTAATTACATATAATACTTCATTTAACACCCAATTAACTATTTTTAACAACAATTTCAAAAACCCTCAATTTTTGCTCAAGTATCATAAATTTCCCAATACACACTTTTTAGGAAAAAAGTATAATTGCAAGAACACATATCAAATTGATGTCCAAATCTTCAAATTAAATTTCCATAAACTTCAATTTCATCATCAATTCCTTATTCCTTCTCTTTCTTTTTCTCTTTCTCTATCTCCTTCAATTCATCTTATTTATCTTCATAATATTGCATAATAAATTCAATTTCATACATTTGATTCACTTATGCATGCAATCATACTAAAATCATGTATTAAAAATAATTAAAACTCCATTAACTTACCTTATAAATTTTCAGGTACTATTCATCAAGAACACTCATATACCTTTTCTTCATCTTTTCCCATTTTTTTTGTTAATAAGGTGAGTTTAGGGACCCTAGGTTGATGATTTAATGTTTAATTGGTGATTTGAGGTTTAAAACTAAAGAAAATTGGCTTGAAAATGTAAGAAATGAAAGAAAAATTGAGAAGAAAGGAGGGATGGTGGTTCTCGGCACTCCTTAGTGAAGAAGAGAGGTAGGTAGCTAAGCAAATGACAAAAATGTCCTGTGGTCAATTAAAGTTTTCCAAAAAAAATTTAATATTAACTTTATCTATTAATTCTTTTGCTCAATAAAAAAATAACGATAAGAAAAATATCAACCTCACATAAGGACCTTAATTAATATCATTTATTTTCATTAATAATTTCGGGATTGACTTTCACCATTTCTCAAGTCAAACGTTAGCTATTAGTCAACTCTTAGTTAAACCCTCAAAACGAACACGTTTGGAGCTCTAATTTGACCCTCGGGTTGTCCTTGAGCAATATTATCAGATACTAAATAAAATAATATGCAATTTGGGTCCTTGGTATCAATATTCACCTTAGGATATACTATTCACGATCTAAAAAGTACTATTCATGAAATCGAGATTTTTGGGACATTATATATTTGGAGAATTCTAGTAGGCAAACAAGCACTATGAGTTAGGTGGATTCATTCCCATTATATAAGGCATAAGACTTTTTTTTTTAAAAAAAATGTTATAAGGTATAAGAGTTCTGGAACGTTAAGTTTAATTTGTAGCACTTCTTGGACTTTATTGCCTATTCTTGAGATGACGGAGTTAGTAAGCACTGAGATTAAAAACAATACTAGCGATGGTTATAACATCAATTTTTGGCATGATAATTGGAGCATTAAGGTTCCTCTTGCTAACATTGATGAATTATGCTCATTAGGGAACCTCATTTATAATAATGCCTCCATTACAAATATTTTAGTTAATAATAAGTACAACCTCACAAATAGAGATGGGTCAGAGATTACGACTATTTCTTCTTCTTCTCTTGTCAAGTTCAGCATGGACGACTCAATTTAACGGCTTAGGCACTCTTCAGACTATTTTGCCAACAGATCCTATAGACAATTCTTAGGGAGCTATGTTCCCAAGGTGAATTTGTTTACTCCTTGTGGTTTTATCAAGCACTACCTAGAATTTCCTTTGTGCTGTGGCTAGCTTATAAATAGAGAATTAGTACTCTAGATAGTCACAGAGAATCACAATTTCCCCACTTGGTGTGCATTGTGTAACCAAAAATTTGAGACACTTAGGGTGCGTTTACTTTTTGAAAATTCTCTAGTTTTCTAGAAAATTTTTTCATAAAATAGAAAATAATTAGAAAACATGTTTATTAATAAAAAAATAGATCAATTTTTCAAGAAAAGCGTGTTTTCTATTTTTCCAATTTTCTAGGAAATTAGAAAACTACTTTTAATAGGTTTCTAAATTTTCATCTCTAATTTTTAGGAAACTAGAAAACACGCTTCTCAAAATGAGAGAAGCATGTTTTCAACAATCAAAAGAAAAAAAATTGGCGGGTCATCAAAAACAAGAGGCAGGCTTCCAATAAAACAAGAGCGGGATATTCTTCTATATATATCCATGTTGTTAAACCCGGTCCGACCGGTCGGTTGACCGGTCCGGTCCACCCCTAAAAACCGGTCTTGAATTGGACCGGTTCGAACCGGTGAAAACCGGTCGGACCGGTCCGGGTCGACCGGTCGGACAGGTCCTGTTCGACAGGTCAGACCGGTCCTGCACAAATTTTTTTTTATTTTTTTTATTTTTTTTGATATTTTTAAATATTTTTAATATTATATATAATTAAATATAATTATTACATAATTATGGCATAACATCGGTTCGACCGATGGTTGAACCGGTTGAACCGGTCAAACCGGTGACCAGTAAGGCCTCCGGTTTGATGACCGGTCCAGGTTTCAGAACACTGATATATATATATAAATAAAAGGTTAACAGTGGTTTGTCATCATTCCAAAACCCATTCGTTTCCTTTCAGCTTTTGCTTCTGATTTGCAGATTTATGCTTTAATACCTAAAGTATGTTCTTGATTACTTTTTGGGCTTTTTAAAACCCATTCGTTTCCTTTAGGATATCAAAAACATTTTGACATATTTGATATTTAAATTTTAATTTGTATTAGATTATGTTTTGAGATTTGATATTATGGTTATTTTGTTGTTGTTATTAT
>JAOTAX010000197.1:27413783-27424423 GCA_025629825.1 Erythroxylum guanchezii
TATTCAACAAATCGCCTTATTTCCTTTTCCATATATTGTGTAAAATATTGAATTCAAATTCTTATATTTGTAGAAAAATCAATAAACAATGAATTTCAAGTAGAAATATGGGACCAAAGAGACAGCGTGAAGTAATGCAGCCCAGATTCAGACGCATGTTCGGAGGTACTTACTGTGAAGGTAGAACGTCACAGTCTACAGCTGGCACTACATCACCTCCTCCCCCTCCAGGGCCTATAGTTGCAGATGAGGCATCACCTACTGCTCTTCATGCTACACCATCCCCAACTCATACATCATCCACTACCACTTTATCGGATGGAGGAGACGACCACCAGCCTGGAGCTAAAGGACCTGATGGAAGAAAGTACATAACAATTGTCAATAATCTGTAAGTGAAATCACATTAAACACTATATGTTTTAAATTAAGTTATAAGTTTATCGGTTTTTTCATGGTATAAAATTACTTCTTATACTAGGTTGATTCCGTCTGGACCATGTTCCAAAAATATGACATCTACATTTAAGGAGAGGATTGATGCTGAGGGTTATGTGTGAAAGAATATCTCTCAAGGCATAAAGGGATTTTACTTTCAAGAGTTTGAGGTACAATAAATTTTTTTATCTTTTTATATTCATTTGTATACATTAATTAGATAAATATTATTATGTTGTAGTAGTTCAAATTTTTTCCTTTTTTCAGAAAGAATTTTTCTGGAATTCTAGTTTCAATGCTATCATACATAAAGTATGGGAGAGGTGAGCTCGTACACGTTATCGTGACTTTATTGATGCGATACACAAGACTGGTGTATGACCGCCTTATATTTCGGAGCAAATATAGAGTCGTTGGAAGGAGTATTAGACAAGCCCTTAGGCAATGTCCATCTCAGGGCGTAACTCCACTAACAGACGTAGAGGCCCATGGGGAGAGAGTCTTCTCTTACATACGGGAGGATCAATTACCCATCACAAGCATGCACAGAGACTTGTAAGTATCTAAACTAGACACTTATATTGTAAATGTTTTACTTTGTCGTATTTCAATTTAAATTAATGGGTGAATGTTGAAATGAAATATGTGTATTATGGATAATGATAATGGTATAAATGTCTGGTGCCATATATGGCTGTGTTGAGTTATTTGATTTGTTCAACAAGGGGGAGATATCATAAAAATAGAGGAAACTCTGTCGAAATTTTTATAAAATGTAGTTCACATTTAACATTTTAGGTTAAATATGTAGGAAAAGTCTATGGGCATGAGGCCTACACCTACTCAGGTGTTTTTGCACACTCACACGAAGAAGCATGACGGTGTGATATTCGTCAACAACCGATATAAAGAACTGAATGTATGTGAAATTAATGCTTTATTATTATTCCTTAATAATTATCACTTACTAATATAAACATTTCTTCTTAATAGGACCAAATACAAGAAATCATTCAACGATAGTCTCAGCCGAAACAACTTGTTGATGAGACTCAAACGTATCTTAATGTTGTGGGTGGTAGATCGTCGTGGAAGGATCTTCGGGCTAGGTTCATTTGCGAACACATGTTACTTGTAATCCTCCACGTCCAGTACAGAAGCATCTACTAGACAGTCGCAAAGCGATCAAGTCAATCGGCTTCAGATAACAGTGGACACATTGATATACTACATACCTCAATTGAGACAAGAGATGGATGAGTTGAAGGCGAGGGATAGTAGCACCACAGAGCACCAACGATCACCAAGACATTAGGATTGTTATACTCATTTGCTTTGAATTACAAAGACTTATTATATACACTGTAATGTTTTATTATCAATTAAGATAATTTTAACTTTATATTATCAATCAACTTTCTGTTTAAACAAATTAAATATATAAACAAATAAATTTATATGCATAGATAATTCATAACTATTGAAATTATGCATTTATCATAAGATCATGAAATAAAATTTAAAGTCGTTTTTTTTAATCTTACTTGTTTTTATCGACAGAATATAAAAGACTGTCGCAAAAAAGCACTATATTTACTGACGGAACACCTAAAACCATCGGTAAACTGTTTGATATTTACTGACCGTTCTTCTTGTTTCGTCGGTAATATTGAAACCTTTGCGATTATCTGAACTACATTTACTGACTGTTCTTCTTTTTCCATCGGTAAATTTACCGACGGGAAAAGCCTTCCGTAGTTAAAATTTACCGATGGTTACGCCTATTAGTCGGTATACTTTACCGACAGAAGGACACGTAAAAAGTTTGTCATTAAATTTACTTACGGCCATATTAACGACGCCATTGTCCATCATTTTATTCCGTCTGAAATTATTATTAACAATGGAAAACTTGCATTTACCGTCAGTTTTTTGGTCGGTAAACTACAAATTTCTTGAAGTGTCCATGACTTGGGCCATAACCATCTTCTTGATCCTATCATTAAATCGTTTAGAATTGTGGGATCTATGGCTTGGGACACACTTGTGTGTGTTGCTATGTTTTTGGTAATTTAAGACTATAAGATCCATAGCTTAAGAACACACATGTGTCTATATATTAATTAAGAAATATTTTCCAGGGCACCCATGGTTGGGGCTACATTTTTATCTCCAAACTATTCTTAAAAATTAAAATTCACTATGAATTGCATTACTACTGCATCACTTATCATGTCAGTAAAATTTTAAAAGTTTAAGGGTCATAGTAGACACCATTATTGGCTCCCTTCATCTTTCTCTCATTTTCTCTTAAATCATCTAAGCACTTACTCCAAAAATTCCATTCCCATGCTATGCTGATTAGATTTTTAACATTCACCATCATTTTCCATTAAATTTTCTCCTCCAAATTTGAACTTCTTCGTAACTTAGGCCTTTAAATGAAAATTTTGACAATTTTTTATTTTTCATCGTTTCACTAATTTTTTAACTTTTAAACACTTAACTCAACTACAAAGATGAGCTTATAACAATTCGCAAGCCAAAGAATGACTATTAGAGCCATTCAAGGAACATTAAGCAGTTGAACTCATTCACGGTCACCTACGAGGAATTTTTGGGAAAGATATGTGTATCTTCAAATCTAAAATTTTGAATTTAATAGGAGTATGGAGGAGTTTGCTTTGGAAATTATAGTGTTAGAATTGGAAATGAGAATGTTAATGGAGAATTGAATGTGGAGTATGTTTTTAGAAGTTGCACAATATTCCTTTAGTGAGCTCATCCTTAAGATTATGACTTCGTTTAGGGTGAATTGTAATGTTAGGTTAGATAGGTAGAATTCTATCAAGTTTAGGTTATGTTGGAATCCAAAAAAAAATGTTTAATAAATATGGAACACATTGCAATTTTTATACACCTAAGCATGTGAAGTTAAAGAATATAAGGGTGCTTTGATCGATTTTATCGATGAGTTTTGTAATCATATCCCACACAAATTTTAAGATAAATGAGTGTATACGATCAATCTAACAGTAAGAGAACTTATATTTTATCCATAACTCTTAGATATTTGTATAGTCATTTCACACACCATTATTGGGAAGAGGGAGTATAATGTTTTGGTGACATAATTAAAAGGAGATGAACATTAACAAGAAGGAAGAACTTTGTGTCGAAACTTTTTTGACTAGATTGATGAAGAATCTAAGAATTTTTATTACTTTTTTTGGGGTCATCATAGATTTTCGCGTGTCTTACATCAACCTAGAGATGTTGAGATATATGGGGCTTGTCATAAAGGTTGGTGGAGTCTATACTTTAGTTATAAGTCACAGAGAGAGAGAGAGAGAGAGAGAGAGAGAGAGAGATGATGATGAGGTTGAGGAGCAGGAGGGAGTAGAATCATACCCCGTAGTAGAGGAACCTTTGATAGAAAAGAAAATAAAGGAGCACAAAGATCCAACAAAAAAATATATTTATTTTAGGAGCAATTGATAAGACCATTCTTGATCTCAAGAAAAAAGCAATAAGGACAAACTTCCATGCTCCAAAAGATGCATATGAAATTGAAGAGGTAAAGATAGCAGATATGATGGATAGAGCAATGATTATCTACTTATTTTCAATAAGTAGGTTACTTCGAGAAATATGCCTAGTCTTTAATGATACCAAAGCAAGAGAGTGATCAAGATGATGAGCCAGATTTAGATTGAGCCTCTGTCTTTCTTTCTTTTTCTATTCCCTATGGCATGTATATCTTTTAGGATTTTGTTTCCTTTGTACATCCTAACTACTTATTTTGTTTTGGTTTGGTTATTTACATTTAATTTAATACTTTACTCAATTTAATTTCAAGTTTTTTAAGTTACTTTTTGCCTTTTTTGTTTTATTTATATTGTGCTTGTTTAGAAGGTAGAAATAATTTCTAGATGATGGTAATTAGATATAACTTGGACAATAACAACAACCAAAAGCTGGAGAAACTTCTTTTAGCCCTTTACTTCCTCCACTTTTACCTATTGATATTCATATTTGTTTTTCATTATTTATATTTGGTACATTAAGGACAATAAACAACTTAAGTGTGAGGAGGGAATTAATTGATTTATAGGCCCTGTTTGTTATGCTTATCAATTTTACAATTAGCTTGATAGGGAATAATACTAGAAAAATTTTAACTTTGGAAGAAGATTTTTTGAGATATTTCATTATAAGTTGTCTTGTGCTATGGATTGATTTTTAGGCAAATAGTCATAACAATTCATGATTAAATTAATTGTAATTTGCTTAATTAATTGACCTTATTACTTTAATTAAATTATTTTTAACTTAGGTATAATACTGAAATAGGATATTTTTCAAACTAGGCATAATTAGGGATGCTTCTATCAAATTGACTTTTTGTGTTGATTCATGAAATATTCAATAATGCTCTTTAATAAAAAAAAAGTTTATCAATATTAATCAAACTTAATTTAATACTTCCAAAACACTATAAATAAATTTTTTATCATTGGTTTTAGTATTAAGAAGCATTTGGGTGCATTTTATACACATTTTAAAACATTTTCAATCATTTGTGCATCATTTTCTCATATTTGTCTAAATGAGCCTCTTTTGAGCTATCAAGTGACAAAGTGAGATATTTTGAGTTGCAATATTTGATTGGGATATCATATTATTGTACTTTAGGGTATTCTAAGTGGGATTGAAGTTTTTCTTCACCTTGGATGAAGATTGTAAAAGGACTCTTCTTTATTGAGAAAGACTGTATAAAGGTTAATTTCCACCTTGAAAGAAGATTGTAATGAAATTTCAAGAAGAGTCTTAAGAGTAGATGTAGACAAAGGTTATTTATCGAACCTTTATAAATTAGTTTATATGTTCTCTTCCCTATCCTCTTTAAATTTAGTTCAATCTTTTGTTTAATTTATATCAAGTAATATCTTCATCCTTATTTATATTAATTGTTGTTAACTGAGTTTATTAGTTAGAAAAAAATATTGAATTTAAGCACTCAATTCACCCCTTTCTTAGGTGTCATTAGGAACTAACAATGTTCTTGGTACTGTTGTCTCCTACAACTAAATTTAAAAAGAAGCCAACTTCCGTCAATATAAAATAATGTAATTGTAGAAAGTAGGGATCGTTCCCACGAGGGATTTTTAACAGTAAAGGTTAGCGAGTTTAAAACTAAAACAAATAGGGGAGGTTTGGTTTACGTAATTTAAGAAATTATAAATTAACAAAAATAATTGGATCTGAAAATTTAAGAGACAAACCTTGGTTTTGGGTTACCGATGTTATCACACTAAAATGGATCCTTAATATAAAATTCAGTTCATCGATAAACATTCACTGGGGGTTGTTTTCTCTTAAGTGTAAATAAATAGAAACATGTATTCTAAGTATTCTTATTAATTAACAACCTAGATACGATCGTAGATTCAATTGAATAATAGCTTTAAGAACTAAGAAACTAATGAACAAGATAACACACGTACGACATGCATTTAATCAAGATGAGTATCTTCTTAGAATTCCTTACTTTAACGTAAAGAAGGTAATCCTAATTGCTACTTGTGATTAACAAAAATGAACATCATATTTCATTAATCTAGCTATTAAACGATCAATTCCTAGTTGCGCACCTAGAAATCAATCAATTCAATTAGAAAAAGTAATTCGAAAGACAGTCAATGTTCATCAACAAAACAACCTTTATTGAAACATCTTACATATAATAGATGATAACATGGTTCCCTCAACCGAGAAAAGGGATTTAGCTACTCATAACAAAAGTGAAAATAAACAAAGAAATAGCCAATTGTAAGGTCTTCATCCCTGATCCTTTCTTAAAGAATCCGAAATACTTAAAAGAAAAGTGCAGAAGCGTAAACTGAATTGAACGAAAAATACTACAGAAATTTGAAAACCTCACTAAGGCTGACGTAAAACTAGAAGAAAAACTACAGAAATGTGTAAAAGCTACTCCTAAAGTGGCTGACTAAAAGACTAAAAGAAAATTCTACTGAGAAAAAAGAAAACTATCCTCCTTAATAAGCTGCAGAAAAAAGTAAACCTATCCTAAAACTATGTTGCGTGAAAAGTAACGTTTTTTCACTTTTAATGCCTCCCGATCCCTTCCTTTTCCATCCTCTCTTGCAGATCACGTCTCCCACGTGTTCAGATTGTGAATCTCCATCAATCTGATCTTAAAAATTTAAGAAAATTTCAAACGAATCAGATTTAAATTTGAAATCAGATTTGCAGATTTTTTTTTCATTCTTGCACGTACCCACGCTTAGTTACTGAATCTGCTGCCAACCTGGAATTTTGGATTTTCTTTGTTTCTTTTGCATCTTTTTGATTCAATTTCATCTCTAAAGTGTTGAAAATTATCTGAGAACAATTATGAGACAATTCCATTAATTTTGAATAATAATTTCAACACATTGAAAAGAATTAAATACAAAATAAACACAAATTGATAACTTAAGTTCTTAGTACCCAATCTTAGATTCCCATATTAAAGCAAAAATGTTACTAATATACAATGAGTGTTGGCACTTTTTATACACATGAGTGGTATTGAATATATAAAGGTTATATATGGTATTTTTTTAAAAACTAAATGATGGTATTCTCATATTAAATGAAAGATGTGATTACATGCTATAAGTGATGATACTTTTTATATAGAAGCCTGGTTTTAGATTTATGAAGTGTTAGTATAGCTCGTATTGAGGTATGGTATTTTTTATAGTCGTATTAAAGTGAACATGTGACTTATCAGTAACAAGTAGTGGTACTTTTTGTGCATAAGAGTAGTATTGTTTCAATAAGGTGGTAGTATTTTTTTAATATATTTGATTTTTTTAATCTATATAGTATTTTAAGCTTATCAATGAAGCTTTCTAAGGTCTTATTAGGTTAACCGTGAATATTAAAGTTTCTAAAGTCAATCTTAAATTGGAAGGTAATGTAAGTCAGTACTTTATCTTTGTTGACCCCTATTGTCAACTTAAACGTGTAGCATCCTTGTCAAAATGATGGCAAAGAGAAGGTTAGCGGAAATGAAAATGAAAGTAGAATATATATAACAAAAAAAAATGTTTTTTTTGTTGATTTGGAGACCAACTGATGCAATTGGAAAAAAAAAACTTGTGTTTATTTAAAATTTTTCTTTTTAGGGAAAATGGTTTTAATTTAAGGAAATATGAAATTTAGTAAAAATACAAGTTGAATATGCTATTGTAATCAAGGCTTACGAAGTACATTGATGTATCACTTAGGCTTTTGTCTTGAATGTCAGATTCCTTTCAAATATTCTATTCAAACTTTATTTTTATTCCAAAAGTAATGTTATTTTATGTATAATCAAACATATTTTTTAAAATAAAAATAAGATTAGAATAAAGTAATTAGTACAAAAAGATCTTAAACCTTTATCTCGGTAACGCAGAAGTTTGTGTGATTTCTGACAAGTTGCGTTGGCCACAACAACCACCCACGCTATGATTGCAGGAGCAACAGTCTGGGCCACCTAACAGTCATGTTAGTGTTAGTTGCTATGTTGCTTTGTGGAGTAAATTATTCGCTGTCCTGCAAAAGTGATGTTGACAGGATCTGGCTCCTGCGGGATTTTGATCTTCCCGCCCTAGTTTTCTACCTAGACAGAAACTGTTTTAACTGTTTTACCAATTACGAAAGAACTTGCTATTTCTCTAAAAAAATAAATAAATTTTATTTACGCTTTCGCACCTTTTTTTTTATTCTTTTTGTCGTGAATACGAGGTTGGATTCATTGTATTCGTGGCTCCAAGCTACAAGTTTCTTATTTATAGAAGATATTTATGGATCGAATGAATTTTGCATACTTGTATTTATGATTGTTTATAAGATGTTGATGTTCTTGAAAGAAGTTTATGTCCTCTCTTCTTCTTTCGTTTTGTGACTTTTTCAATGGTTCAGAATATGATTTAGATCACCTTTCAATAACTTTCTAAAACTTATATTGCACTATCAACCAATATGTTGTTTGGTAATTGGAAGAGAAAAGAAAAGAGTCTTTGACCTATTTGAGAGTCCTATAATTAATACCTAATAACTATCATCTTAGGTACTTTTCATGAGACTCAAATCTATAAGTCACATGGGATATTAAATAGTCTAACAATCTCTTACTTGGCCCATATTACGACTTGGTATTCCAAGAATAAAACTTCAAGTGCACACAATACATGGAATTGATCAAGTTATCCTTAATTGAATTAAGCTAATGGGATCATGGCGGTCACAAATTATATAACCTGATTCTTTTCATATATCACAGAATCAACTCAACTCAACAAACTTTAAGTAGGTAATTCGATAATTGTTATCTCGCAAATAATAATTATTGTATACAACCTAATATAGATAACCAGTAAGTAAGCAAAAACATATGACTATAATTGAATTCACAAGTGTCATAACAATTCGAGCAAGACAATGATATGTATATATAAATGTTAGACTTTTATGCTAGCAAGGACTTATCCATAAGGCCCATCCGTTCAACATGACCAATAAATGTTTTGAGTGGTAAGCCTTTAGTTAACGGATCCGCTATCATGAGAGCAATACCAATATGCTCAATTGACACTTTCTGTTTTTGCACTTTTTCTTTCATAGACAAATACTTCAAATCCATATGTTTCACACCTTTTGAATATTTGTCATTCTTAGAGAAGAATGCTTATCACAATAAATTCTTAACGCTTTAGTAATATTGTCAATAAGACCAAGACCTAAGATAAAGTTCCGTAACCACAATCCATGAACCGTGGCCTCAAAGCACGCCACAAATTCAGCCTCCATAGTGGAAGTAGCAATGACGAACTGCTTTTCACTTTTCCATGAAACCACTCTTCTAGCTAATAGGAACATATAACCAAATGTAGATTTCCATGAGTCTACACAACCGGCATAGTCTGAATCCGAATAACCTATCACTTCGAGATGGGTTGATTTTCTATATGTGAGCATATAGTCCTTGGTGCCTTGTAAGTATCTAAGGACTTTTTTTGCAGCTTTACAATGGTCCATTCCAGGATTGCTTTTATATCGGCCTAGCATTCCAACAACAAAACTGATATATGGCCGAGTGCATATTTGAGCATACATTAAGCTCCAAACTACTGACGCATAAGGAATAGACTCCGTGTCCTTACGTTCCAAATCGTTTCGTGGATATTGCATTAGACTAAATTTGTCCCCTTTCTGAATTGGAACTATCCCTGCGGAGCATTTTTCCATTTGAAATCTTTCTAATACTTTCTCGATATAACCTTTTTGAGACAATCCTAACAATCCTTGTGATCTATCCCGGAATATTTCTATTCTTATCAAATAGGATGCCTCACCCATATCTTTCATTTCAAAATTATTAGAAAGAAAATTCTTTACATCATGTAACAAAACAACATTATTCGCAGCAAGAAGGACATCGTCAACATATAGAACTAATATAATGAACTTGCTCCCACTAACTTTCATATAGATACTCTGATCAACGGTATTTTCTACAAAACCATAAGACGTAATGATATCATTAAACTTAAGATACCATTATCGGGAAGCTTGCTTCAGTCCATATATTGACTTCGTTAATTTACCCACTAATCGTTCCTTTCCTGTGGTCATGAAATCTTCTGGTTGATCCATATATACTTCTTCTTCCAATTCACCATTTAGAAAGGCGGTCTTTACGTCCATTTGGTGAAGCTCTAAATCATAATAAGCCACCAGTGCCATAACAATTCTTAAGGAGTCCTTCTTTGAAACTGGAGAGAAGGTCTCTTTATAGTCAATACCATCCCTCTGAGTGTAACCTTTGGCAACAAGTCTGACTTTATACCTTTCAATGTTGCCTTGTGAGTCACAATTGGTCTTAAAGACCCATTTACAGCCCACTTGTTTTGCACATTCCGACAACTTAACTAATTCCCAGACTTTGTTTTCATCCATTGATTTCAAGTCTTCTTTCATAGCATTGAACCATTTTTTCATAATTGTTACATTCCATGGCTTGTTTGAACGAGACTGGATCCTATCAATGCTTAAGTCACATTCATGTTCAAGTGAGTAAATTTCATAGTCACTTGAAATAGCTGGTCTTCTTTGCCTTACAGACCTTCGTAATGCTACGTCTTGTG
>JAOTAX010000197.1:27426185-27439709 GCA_025629825.1 Erythroxylum guanchezii
AGAAACTAAATTTCTAGCACATTCAGGAACATAAAGACACTTTTCTAGATCTAGGTAACACCCAGTGTCCAAGATCAATTTGTACATCCCAATGCCCTCTATCCGTGCCTTTATTTTGTTCCCCATATACAAGAACTTTTCAGTTCCGTTTATGGTCTGGATTGAAAGGAATCCTTGTTTAACATGTGACACGTGAGTAGTTGCACCAAAATCTAACCACCAGGTATTCTTAGGCACTTCAATAAGATTTGATTCAAAACATAATGAGACATAGTATGTAACTTTCTTTTCGAACCAAGCCTTTCTTTTAGGACAATCTTTTTGAAAGTGACCAGACTTCTTACAGAAGTGGCACCTCTTATCTTTCTTGATTCGACCCTCATTAACTTTGTTGAGAGCTTGTCCTTATCTTTGCCTTTCTGTCGTGGTTTATTCTTGCTACTACTAGCACCTTGATGAAACGTGAGATGAACAAAATGTTCCTTTATTTTCTTCAATCTCCCTTCCTCCTGAACCAACATGGCCTTAATTTCTTGAAGGTTCCATTTTTTCCCTTAATGGTGTTATAATTCACCTGGAACTGGCCAAACTCTAGAGGAAGGGAGTTGATAATGAACTGTACTAAAAAGGACTCAGGGAGTTGATAATGAACTGTACTAGAAAGGACTCACTCACATCCATACCCATAGATTTCAACTTTGCAGCTAGGTTTGACATATGAGTTACATGATCATGAATGGGCTATGACCAGTCAAACTTCTTGGTCGTTAGCTCACTCATTAAAGTGCTTACTATAGACTTATCGGCTATATCAGATTGGGAGTATTCCTTAAGCTTTAACATGAACTCTTTTGCATTATTCGTCTTAGGCATTGATGGCTTCACATTTTCTGCGATTGTCATTCCCATCAAATTCAAACTTATCCTGCTAGACCATTCCCAAGCCTCATAATAAGACTTGTCAGCTTCAGAACTAGTCTCAGTTATGGCTGCGGGCCTTGCGATTGAAACTATGACCAAGTCCAAATCCATTACACCCAGTTGGAACTGGATTTGTTCAGACCAGTCCCCATAATCCAGACCATTGAACTTGATCAAGCCGTTGCCTAAAGCGAACAAATTAGTAGATGCTCCACATACAACCTATAGCCCACACATTAATGCTTTAAGTAAACCTAAATGGATTCAAACTAACTAATACACTTTGATTATGCATTTAAATTTGCCTTTGGGTGAAATTTAAATACATAGTTGTAACCTATTATGATACATATATATAGCCCACGCATTAATGCTTTGAGTGCTGATTTTGTTTTCGTTTCGTTTCGTTTTTTAATATGAAAACCATCCCAACCTTACCCAGAGCATCTCTGGCCAACATGATAATCACAGATGATATGAAAACAATATCAAGCATTACCAAGAGCATCTCTTGTGTTTGGTTTTTCTTCATACCAAAAACTTTCGGTTTTATATTTTCAAGTCTCTCTACTGTGTATTACCCTTCATCTAGGCCATCCATTCATGACCATTATGTTCCCGTTAAACAGTGAGAATGCTATTAACATCCGAAAATATTTAAACAAAAATCATCAAAACTTACAGTTTCTATTATTATGTCTGTGTGTTCTCTGTATTTCTTTTATGGCAGTGCAACGCAGAAACTAATGTCATTACAAATATAGAAAAAACAAAAACAAATAAACAACACAATCATATAGAAACAATACATGATAAACAACAAATCATGCAATACCGTGGCTCTGATACCAATTGTAAGGTAATTATTGGATCGAATGATTTTTGCGTACCTGTATCTATGATTGTTTGTAAGATGTTGATGTTCTTGAAAGAAGTTTATTTCCTCTCTTCTTCTTTCGTTTTGTGGCTTCTTCAATGGTTCATAATATGATTCAGATCACCTTTCAATAAATTTCTAAAACTTATATAGCACCACCAACTGACATGTCATTTGGTAATTGGAAGAGAGAGAAAAAGGGTCTTTGACCCATTTGAGAATCCTTTACTTAATACCCAATAACCATCATCTTGGGTGCTTTTCATGGGATTCAAAGCTATAAGTCACATGGGACATTAAATAGTCGAACAATTTAATGAAAAATGAGAAATTTGATTATTTCTTTATTACTAGCAAGATAAATATGAATGATAAAAAGAGAGAAGAAAATTTCGGCTGGTCTAAATTGAAAATACTACAGTCTAAGTCTCGAATTTCCAGTAACTTGATTCAACTTCAAAATGATGTTATTTTGAATAATTTGAATTCAAATTTAACTAAATTTTAAATCAAATCTAAGTTGTTTATAAGAGGATCAAGTTGGGTTAGGTCGATGATGGGTCCAACTCAATTCGACCCATTTTTATACTCAAATGAAAACACAATTTTTTTTATTTTTTTAAATAATTTTGAACATGTTTTATAATTTTTCAAATCTTTGAAAAGACCACTTGTGATTTTTAATTTTTAAAAATTATTTCTTATTAAATTTCAATTAAAAAATAATAATAAACCACATATGATATAAATATGTAAACTAATCAAAATGTTGTTAATATTATGACTCAGTTTGACTTTTAAACTTGATTAAGATTAATTAAATTTGACATAAATTAATAATTTATTATAATTATTTTAAATTATTAGTTTAGGTTATGTTTAATTAGTTCCATTTAAATTTAAAGGATAAGTTGAGTCATCATATTAATAATATTTGATTGGTTCACATACAATATTTATATTATATTTTTTAAAACCTTTTTTATAAGAAATTTAAGAGAAATTTTTATTTTCAAATTTTAAATTTAATGATTAAGAAATATTTTTAGAAATTATTTAACTTAAGAGAACTTTGGTATTTTTCATCTTAAATCTGAATTTGTTTTTTCATTAACGACAACCACCAAAAACATACTAGAGTTACTTTTGTATCCAACAGAATGAGCAAATATCAAAGTTATGAATCTCGTACTGTATCAACCGACAAAATGGTACAAAATTTAAGCATATCATGCCAAAGGTGGTATCGACCTATACTGACATTTTCAGTTAGTACCATCTGATGTTTTCATATTTTAAGTTTAAAAAAATTCGGGGAATAAAATGCAAAAAAGTAAACCATAAAAATAACAAAACCTATTCATTTTTCCCATTTCCCATTTCCCCGCTGGAGTCGCTCTTCTCCTCCTCAACCTTAGCATCAATGACAGTCTCCCTCCTCTGTCTCTCTAGTCCAGACTCGAGTTGTCTAAACATCAATGACAGCCTCAACCATTAGCAGTCACCGTAGACGCTAGTCCACTATTATTTATCATCAGTCGCCATAGCCAATCGCTCACAACACTACCAATTGCCATAGCTAGTCACCATCCACCATCACATCGCATCATTCTATTGTGTTGTGCTGTGTTGTGTTGTAAAATTCAAGTTTTAAGATTTGTAAGCTTAAGTCAAAGTTACATTTTGTAAGCAAAAATTTGATGGAAGTGGAACCTTGTGTATGTGTGATAATTGAGAAATTGACAATATGATTGCTTGTGATGTAGGCATGTATACTTATGGTGTACGTGTATCTCATATGGCTTGTGAATTTGTGATTGTGGAATAATCAAATCGAAGTTTGAATTTATGTCATTCATAAAAATTAACAGAGTATTCAATGTTGTTTAGAAATTAAAATTGGTTGTGTTTCTGACTTTCAATGATGATTAGGAACTGGAATTTTGAATTACATTATACATTTGAGGTTATTAATTTGTTGTCTAAAATTTGGAATTAGAATATGAATTTTTTAGAAAGAATTAGAATACAAATTTGAGGTTGTCCTTATCTAAAATTCGAGTTTGAGATACATTGAAATTTGATTGAAAGATTGGTCTTTGTTATAAATTGGGTTATATATTATAAATTAAAAATTGTAATTATCAAAATGGAATAGTTAATTTATGGTTGAATAATGCGATTAGAAATTATACAAATTGATTACAGTTGTGAGTTTATGTCTATAATTGGATTATTTAATCAACTAATCAATAATCATACAAAATAAGTTTTCTTAAATATCATACAAAATAAGTCATAGTTAAGAGTTTATGGTTGAATCACATAACTACACAAAATATGTTATAGTTGTGATTTTATTTTAAATTATGTCATCACACAAAATGAATTGCATTTGCAAATTTATGGTTGAATTATATGACTACATAAATTGAATTATAAATATGAATTTATAGTTAAAATAGGCAGGCCTCTTACTCTTAGAGAGCAGCAGAATGTTGGGTTACTCTGTCTTGTTGTAATAGGGGGTGAGGGGAATTGCTCATAAATGTCTTAGTTGGTTGAGGTTTATGTAATAACTCAAAATGAGTTGTAGTTGTGACTTGTGAGTTTATGATTGAATTATATAATCATAAAAAATAGGTTTTAGTTGTGAGTTTATTTTTGAATTATATAATTACAAAAAATAGTTTATGCTTGTGATCTTATATTTGAATTATGTAATTACACAAAATGAGTTATAGTTGTGAAATTGCAACAATCAATGTATATATTTGATGTTTGGGTTTAAAAAGAAACACAATTTATTAAGAAACTATTATTGGTCTATTTCTTCATGTTTTTTTACAAAAATTTATTTTGATATGAAATTATTAAGTTAATTTTGATATATGTCTTCATTTCCTTTTACAAATAAATGGAAGGAAGTTCATGTACTCTTGATAATTCAGCCACTTCAAGAAGATTTAATGATCTAGCTTGAGCTCATTCTGAATTGGTTCTTGGAATAAAGAACCATTTCTTTTGTTTGTGTTGTGACAAGAATTTGAAAGGTGGAGGAATCACTGGATTAAAAAAGAATTTATCTAGGTTTAAAGATGATGGGTTGCCTTGTAAAAAGGCGAGCCATAATGTGAAATAAAAAATGAAGACTTTGATTGAAGAGTATCAGCATGAGAAAGATAAAAGGCAAAGATTGAATTACGAAATTAGTAGCAGAAGTTTTTTTGTTGGTGGTCAGGATGATCGAGGGGATGTTCAAGGTGTTAGTATTCCTATCTAACAAGAAGAAAAAGTTGCACCTAATGCTAGGAAAAGAAGAAGACAGATGTCTAATTTTTTGGCACCAAAACAATTCTTAGAGCTCAACCTTTAATTTGTAATGCCTTACAATCTAGAGAAGTGCCTTATAATGTAGACATGGTAATTGATAGATAATGGTACGATCCATATATAGTGTTTAATATTGCCCATTCTTATTATTATCAGTTTATGGTAGATGTTATTACCTCTTATAATCCATGATATAAAGCTCCTTCAATTGATGACTATAAATGTAAACTTTTGAGTATCTTTATTTATGAAATAAAAAATTATTTTGACGAACGAAGAATGACTTGGGTTAATTTTGTGTGTTTAATCATGTGTGATAGTTGGACAAATAGAAAACAAGAAATATTATCATTTTTTAGTTTATTTTGCAAAAGGGACAATATTTTTGAAGTTTATTAATGCATCTAGCCTTGTTATAAATATTGATAATCTATTTTAAATATTTGATGTAGCTGTGAATGAAGTTGGGCTAGAAAATATTGTTCAGTTTATTACTGACAATGATTCTACTTATAAAGCAGTTAGAAGAAGATTTTAAAACAGGTATAATTATTTTTATTAAACTCTTTTCACTGCATATTGCATTAACCAGATGTTGGAAAATATATGAGATGTTAGATATTTTCCTATTATTGATGAGACTGTACAAAAAGTTAAAAAAAGATGACCAAATTTTTCGACAATCACACATAGGTCTCAAATTTAATGAGACAGATTTTCATAAATGGTAGGAATTTGTGTCACCCTGTTATTACAAGATATGCAATTAATTTTTTATCACTTTAGTATTTTATTCGGATCAAGGAGGAGTTGAGGAAAATGTTTACAAATGATCAATGAGATGTATCTCAGCATGCTAGGTCTAATAATAGATTGGAGATTTCTATAATTATACTTGAAGATAATAAATTTTAGTCTCAATATCAATTTGTCATTTGAGTTTTTGAGTCTTTAGTGAGGTTAATTTGGCTGATAGTGATGAGAAAGCAATAATGAGCTTTTTTATAATGTCATGGAATAGACGAAGAAAGAAAACGAAGGAAGCAATCAAGGTCAATTTGAAAAATAAGGTCTTCTTTGTACATTCTTTGTCTTGCAGTTATCAATGAAAGATGAGAAAATTAACTTTCTTCTCCATTGTTTATAGCTTGGACATTTGTGAATCCTAGTGTCCATTTCATACTAAGTTTTACAGAGAAAGTTGTGTTGGAATAATGACAGCTTCTATGCCCTTCTCTTTATTGGTTATTTCTTCTTCTTCCATTAACATTTGGTTGTCCTATATTGGTTGGATAAAGGGACTTACACTCTTTATATTGTTGTTGTTTTTCCTACCTGTTTGAGTTGTTTGGTTTGGGTCTTTTGGTGGAGTGTTGGAGCTAGACAGATCACTCATCTCACACACGCACACCGCCCTCCTGGTCCCGTCTAGGCCGACTAGGCTAGGCGTGACCTACGGGTTGTAGACTGGTATGATTATCTGTTTAGATTCATTGAACCTAGACCTGGAACCTTAAATTTTGTAATCATTCAATGTTATAATTCCCTTGATCTTCTCTTGGTTTTGTGCTACGGTTATTCTCTTTTTGCCTTACAAAAAACCGAGGCTTTCTTCTTCTTTGTAACTTCTGAAAAATGTTTATCACTCCAGACTCTCGTTTTGCTTTCTTGTGTGTTCCTTTTCCTCCTTAAGCAACTGTTGCACACCCTCCATTCTCTTGCCCACGAGTGCAGGTGCGCAAGGGTTCGCTATGTTAACCTTGGAGAGCGACCGGCATCTGGATTGCACCGACATCCATTAAAACCACTTTCAAGGCAGTGGCCTTAGCTATGACGCATCTATTGTCTTATTGATCTGTCTTTTTATTTTTTTCCATCAAACTGAAGTTAATAGGAGAATGTTATTAACTATTACAACTATTGCTGCCCCATGAGATGATGCAAGATTTCTTATGGTCACAAATGGAGATTTATAAGGATGTTTTTGGTGATTTTAAGATGTCTATTGCTATTCATCAAAGAGACGAACTTAAATCAATTTTATATTTTTCACTTTTATTACTTATTGAAAAATAATTGATTCGAAGCCTTTAGTACTTACCCTTGGAGGTCAAATAAAAAAAATTAATTCCAATGATTGCAATATAGAATGCAACCTCAGGTCGTCTCACTTAATTGGAACCTAAAGAAATGGACCTAAGCTAGCCTAAATGTCATGGAATGCAAACTAAAGTAGTTAGGAAGGGGGCTTTAATTCTTTCAGAAAATTGACAAAATTGAACGAATTGTAAGAGAAATGTGTAAAAAGTGTTTTTGGATTTTTGGGAATAACAATTTGAAAGTTGAAGACAACAATGATCAAATGTGATGGAATCCTCTTGAAAAATGATCTTTGGCTATCATCGTTTGGAATAAATCTTGGTGGGAGTGAAAATCACTAAGTTTCAAATGATAAACCTTAAAGAACACTTTAAGTCCAAGCTTTTAATCAATGAACTCCATTTCTTAAAGCCTTGTTGAATGCGTCTTAGTGTGTATAATGGGTAAGTTAATGCAATTAGTCAATTTAGGATCTAGCACCATCTTAATATCAAACACAACTACGCAGATAAAAGAGAGTTAACAAAATCACAAATAGACATATATGAGACCATATATTCAAGCTCCAAGTTCTACATAAACAAAACCCAATAACACATTAAATGTTCAACACTTGATTAAACTCTAATCAAGAAAAATCCAACTACAAATTACAAATCCTAAACTTAGGAGTTCATAACAATGTAGCTAAACACGATTAAACTACTCCCCTTTGAAGCCCATTAATCTCCGGCCATTGCTACATCTTTAAGAGGAAAAGGTGCTTAGCCAAGCATTACACTCAGAGAACTGACAACCGGAAACCCACCAGAAGCATCCATAGCAGCAGCTGTCGATGAAAGAGTTGACTATACAAATGGAGGAGAGGTGATGATGGATGTCCGAAGTTTAGAGAGAGCGAGGTGTTGTGTATATTATCTGTGTATCTCACTGTCTGCTCTTAACCTAATATGGTAGGTTTTTAAACGAAAGATGATTTGGATCAGGTCGCATAGTGGGTGAGTTTCCTAAAAATGGTTCGAGTATTCGAAGGTTCGTCGCGGCGAACTTTTCCCGAAAGATTTTTCTTCATTACTGGTTCCTTCGCTGCAGCGAAATAATTAATTTTCTCCGCGGCGAACTTGTCTCGAAAGTTCAGTTTGGATTGCTTCGTATTTCGCCGCGACAAACTTCCTATTGCGCCTGTTCACTCGTTGACTTCACTTCAGCCTTCCTTGACTCTACATCTTCTTCTTGAGTCCCTTCTCTTTGAGTTTCCTACAATGAAAAATGGTAGTTTGTAGTATCAATTGCTCTCAGAAAATTAATTAGTGCAATTAATACTGATTTGTGACAATTTTTACTCTCAAACTACACAAAATAAAGGTATACACTCAAGGGTCAATTTAAGCATAAAATCTAGAAATAGGAGTAAAAATGTATAGTAAAAGTCATGAAAATGTCTCCAATTTATATAATAAACTTGGGCTCAATTAAATTCCCCCACACTTAGACCTTTGTACTCCTGGACAAAGCTTATAAGAGTCAAAGAGACACAAGTACAAAACAAAAATTCCGACCATGCTTAAAATAAGAGTAGAAAATTGGCAAAAATCACTTTTTCAGAAATCAATCAAAGTTGACTGAAAGAGTGCCAAGAAAATAAACACTATAAGAATCTAATCCAAGAGATTGAGCAAAAGAGATTTCACTCAAGGCAAGGTGTTTGCTCTCATCTCACTTGTTCTTGGGATAATTTCACTCTAAAATCTGCTTAGTCCATTCTCTACCATAAGCTTGTGATAGTTCTACCTCTCCACTACAAGAACTATAATCTCGAAAATCAAGAGGACTTTTCAAGGTTGTAGTGCACAGAAGGCTAGATGAAATGAGTCGAATGGATAAAAGAAGAAAAAAATATGAGTACATGCACCACAATTATGAAATAGATGTCAACAGTAAGACAATATTTACATAAATGACAACATAATTTATTTCTTAACTTTTTTTTAACCATATATGCTGAGAATGTTTTCTATTGAGAACACATATATATACTTTTTTCTTTTTGGAAATTGTCTTTTTTTGTGGCTTTTTTCAGTAACCAATTCCTTGAGATAATTAGAAGAAAATGCGAAATAAACTATTGGCACCATAAGAAGATGTGTGCATATGCTCAAAAATTATGGCTCAAGGGGCTAGCAATGGATAGGTGTTTATGGGGATTGTGTTTAGGTCAACAGGGTTTTGAAAGAATGCCTCTATCATGTTAACAAAATTCTATTTCATCAAGCTTTGATCAAGAATTAAAACAAGTTCTAGAGAGATATGAAATTAACAGATACATACAAAAATGAAAGAATTCAGGCCCAAATATCCTTCCAACAAGGTTGAGCATCTCAATTAAACAATCTCGAGGTTTAAAAACGTAAAGTGCTACTTTTCAGTGTACCCTCATTTACTTTGTGTTGAAAACATTGAAAATGAAATTAGCCAAAACCGACTATCATTTAAAGAATGGAAGGTATTTTCAAAAACACCGAGATCACTTTGAAACTTATAAAATCTTCGAGAAACAAGAGGGATAAGAATCTAATTAGGGAGAATTGCTGAATCGAGGCAATTAAAAAAAACAGTTCTGCAAGAGTATAGCGCCGTGGAGAAACCAAAAGTTCTCCACGACGAACAATTCAGCACACAAACATTGTCGCAGCAAAAAACGACAGAAACTTTTGAATCAGCTGATTTGCCTCAATCACCAAGTTAAAATTTTAACATTAAGCACAATTGACTTGCACAAACATTTAAATGACCGAAAATGATACACAAACAAGAATTGCAAAGTGGGAGAACCTCCCCCACATTTAAACATCATATTGTCCTCAATGTGAAATAATCAGAACACAATCACAATGTGAACAAGACAGGAGATAAAGTGCAGTGGCATGAAGAGACAGAAGGGAATTTTATTGGAATGTAAAGCTACTAATGAAATTAAAAACATGGCTATATACCTACTGAGATGGTTTCTTCCCCACATTTGTTAAGAAAAGTAATACATCAAAACATGGCATAACTAGTCAAAGATCAAAAGTAAATAAACAAGTGAAGGAGAGAAGGAACCTGATATTTATGGTGGTTTTTGGTTCTCCTGATAGAGCTTCAATAGGTGGCCATTCACTTTGAGTTGTACGCTAGTTGCTTCATGTACAAGCTCTACCATACCAAAGTTGTGCACTTTAGTGACCAAATACGGTCCATCCCAACGAGTATTGAATTTTTCATGTTTGAAGGTGAAACGAGCCTTGAATAATAAGACTTTGTCCCCTTCCTTGAAGCTCTTCCTCTGAAGAATCTTATCATGCATCAACTTTGTCTTTTGTTTGTAGAGGCGAGAATGTTCATATGCCTCTAGCCTTAACTCCTCTAGTTCTTGCAGTTGTAGCTTCCTCTCCATACCGGAAGATTCCAAGTCCATGTTGCATTGCTTAACTACCCAATAAGCTTTATGCTCCAACTCCACAGGCAAATGGCAAGCTTTTCTATAGATTAAACGGTAAGGCGACATGAATATTGGGGATTTGTAGGCGGTGCCATAGGCCCATAGTGCTTCTTCGAGGCATAGGCTCCAATCCTTCTTTGGTGGCTTTACCATTTTCTCCAAGATGTGCTTCACCTCTCTGTTCGAAACTTCAGCTTGACCATTGGTTTGTGGTTGGTATGTAGTGGAGAATTTGTGAGTGACTCCAAATTTGGAAAATAAGTTACCAATCACTCTATTACAAAAATGTGTCCCTCTATCACTAACCACAGCTTTAGGAATCCCAAATCGAAAAAAAATGTTTAAATTAAGGAATTTGGATACTGCTTGTGTATCATCTTTTCTAGTAGGAACAACCTCTATCCATTTGGACACATAGTCAACAGTTAAAAGGATGTACTCAAGGCCAAAAGATGGGAGAAAGGGACCCATGAAATCAATTCCCCATATATCAAAGATTTCGCAAAATAATAGAGTTTGTTGTGGCATTCCATAACGTTTTCCTAACCCTCCAAAACGTTAACATTTGTCACATAACCAAAAAAAGTTAAATGAATCCTTAAAAAGGGCAGGCCAATATAAATGGATCCTTAAAAAGGGTAGGCCAATAAAAACCAGAATCTAGAATTTTCCTAGATGTTCTCCTCGCACTGAAATGCCCACCACAAACCATAGAATGACAAGCTGAAATTATCACATCAAATTCCTCATTAGGCACCTATTTTCGGATGACTTGGTCACTACACAGTCTCCATAGATGAGGGGCATCCCAGATGTAATGCCGAGCTTCGCTTTTTATCTTTTGAGCCTGCGCCTGAGACATAAAAGGAAGAGTTAGTCCAGTAATAAGATAATTGACGATATGTGCATACCAAGGTTCTTTGAAAACTAAAGAACATAAAACTGAATCAGGAAAAGAATCACAAGTCAGTTCAGAAGAGTCCACTCCTTGTGCATCGTCTGGTAGCCTACTCAAATGGTCAGTTATGTGATTTGCTGCTCTAGCTCGATCCTTTATCTCAATATCAAATTCTTGGAGAAGCAATGCCCACCGTATCAATCTAGGCTTCGACTGTGGTTTCTTGAGGAGATATCGAACAGATGCATGATTAGTAAAAATGATTACATGTGAGTTTAACAGATATTGTCTGAATTTTTCTAAAGCAAAAACTACTGCAAACAGCTCTTTCTCAGTTGTTGTATAGTTAATTTGAGCTGGATCCAATGTTTTCGAGGCATGTATGATAACTCTTGCTAGTTTCTCCTCCCGTTGACCCCAATATAGCCCCTATAGCACAATTGGAAGCATCACATGAAAGCTCAAAAGGTAAGTTCCAATCAGGAGCAACTAAAATGGGTGGGGAAATGAGTTTTAATTTCAATGTGTCAAAGGCATTTCTGTAAGAATCATTAAACTCAAATTTTTCATCTTTTTGTAAAAGCTTGGAAAGAGGTAATGCAATTTTGTTAAAATCTTTTATGAACCGCCTATAAAATCCTGCATGACCTAAAAATGATTTGATATCTCTAACATAGGTAAGATAAGGCAAAGAAGATATAACCTCAATTTTAGCTTTATCAACTTCAATCCCCTTGCTAGAAATTAAATAACCCAGCACTATACCTTCATTGACAATGAAATGACATTTTTCAAAGTTCAAAATCAAGTTCTTCTTAATGCATCTTTTTAAAACTTTTTCAAGACTGAATAGATAATCATCAAAAGAATCACCATAAACTGTGAAGTCATCCATAAAGACTTACATGCATTCTTCTAAGAATTCACAGAAAACAGCCGTCACATAACGTTGAAAAGTTCCTGGGGCATTAGATAAACCAAAAGGCGTCCTTCGATATGCAAAGGTGCTAAAAGGAAATGTAAAGGTGGCTTTATCTTGGTCCTCTGGTGCAATAGGTACTTGAAAGTACCCAGAGAAACCATCTAAAAAATAGTAATGTGATTTGCCCACGAGCCTTTCAAGCATCTGGTCAACAAAAGGAAGGAGGAAATGGTCTTTTCGTGTGGCATCATTTAATCGTCTATGATCTATACACACACGCCACGAATTCTACACTCTGGTAGGAATAAGCTCATCCCTATCATTTTTGATCATTGTTATCCCACTTTTTTTTTCTGCACTACATGTATTGGACTAACCCACTCATTATTAGAAATTGGATATATTATCCCAGCACTCAACAATTTTGTGATTTCTTTCTTAACCACATCTAAGATAAGTGGGTTTAGTCTCCTTTGAGGCTGCCTCATAGACTTTGAACCCTTACTCAATAAGATCCTATGTGTGCAAATAGCTGGGCAAATTCCAGGTATATCCGCTAAAGTCCACCCTATAACCCTCTTATGTTCCCTCAAAACATTCAGGAGTCTCTCTTCCACAGTGTGAGACAAGGTATTGGCAATTATGACAGGTAATCACTCATCAGACTCAAGAAAGGCATACTTACAGGTAATGGGTAAGGGTTTCAACTCAAGCATAGGAGGTTACACAACATAAGGAATCAATTTATAAAGTTCAACAGAGAAAAGATCACTCCCTCTTTCCTTCGACGTGGGATCCATCTCTTGGTGATCTGTTGTGGCAACGGCTTAGGCCTACCCTTTCTGCTTTTCTTCGATGAAGCATTTGTGGTGAGGTACAATGCCTTCAGCTATTTCCTTATCAACGTCAGTCTTTGTGATGTCTGAATCACCTGAAATATTAACAGAAAACCTTTCCCCAAGATCAAGTGAATACAATTCAGAATCAAAGGA
>JAOTAX010000197.1:27501373-27515170 GCA_025629825.1 Erythroxylum guanchezii
CTGATCCATGATCTGTGCGACTCTGGCTATGGAATACCTGCAAAACAAATAACGGCGGGCCGGGAGTTGATTCCCGGAGGCCCCTCCGATACTCAAGTCAGTTCTCTTCTCTAGGTTTTGGCTGTTGAGAATATAGAAAAGTAGGGTTGTGATCTCGTACCTCAATCTGGTATGAACAGTACCTTATATATGTTGTAGATTGCCACTAGGTTTAGGTCTTTATGTCGATCGTTGTGTTTGCATGAGAGTCTGTCACCTGATGGACCGAACGGGCTGTGGATATGTGGAGATGGGCCTAGGCCTAGCACAGCCGACCCGACCAGGTTTGTTTTAGGAAATCAAGAGAATCCTACCCAAGAACAGGGGGAAAGACAATTTTGACTTGGAGTTTTGGCAAGCAAACTAGGTGGGTAAAATATTTTTGGTTTTTGTGTTAATGGACAATGTGCCTAAGTGTGCATATACGTATGAAGTGCAAGTCTAAGTTCAATGAGACATGTATGAATTTTGAAATGGGAATGAGCTTAATATGTGTTCTAAAACATACCCAGGATTGTCATTGAGCATGCATTGAACATAGTTCATTTATACAATTATGCATAAATAAATGCTTATACGTGTGCAATTATTGATGAATGTGAAATGGGTGTCTTGCATAAATAGGTTATGCAGGCCAAGTGTCCGCATTCAGGCGTTCCCAGAATTGGAAGCAAATGCTAACCTGGAGCGTACCGTGAGTAGACCGAGATGGTCTCACTGTATTGTTTGTTATTTGAAATTGGTATTCATTGCCTACTAAATTATTCTGTGTATTTGACTGATTGTGTTGGTTTTCGGACAGAAGGTCTGATGAATGTGATGTATGAATGAAATATTGAAGTGCTCATTGAATGTAAATTGGATAAACTAAATGTATTAAAGTGATTGCTATGTGTTTTTTGAATGTGTAATTGCATGCAAGTGAAAGTGTGAATTCTCAACTATATGTTGAATGCCGGACTACGGTCCGATAATAAGTGAATGTGATCGAATAAGTGCATGCAATGTAAGTGATGCATTCCATCTCATGAATGCATGAAATATAAAGGAGTTGTGACTTGAGTCGCCTATATGAAGCTCCTCCACGTGAGCTTTGCTCCGTGAACTCTGTTCTGACTGAGCCCTATGGGCCAGTTTTCTGTTCTGACTGAGCCCTACAGGCCAGTACTCTATATCTGTGTGAGGCACTCAGTTACAACAATAAGAACGAATGTGAGTCCCATCTAAATGTCATATGCATAATATGAATGATTTAGTGTATTGAATGTGCAATAAAGTTAGACGTGTGAATTATGTATTACGTGTTGGGTGAGCCATCGATGATGATCACTCACTGAGTTCACAAAACTCACCCAAAATTTGCAACTATTTTTCAGGATTCAGAGGAATACTTCGTTATGCTAACGGGAGTATACATGCAGCATTCAAGTAAAGGATATAGGTCGGGATCAGTTCGCTTTTGCATTGCATTTCTTTATTTTGTATTGAATTGTATATTCCGCACTTTTTTGTATAACTTTGTATTTTGAAAAGCCTCAAGTGTTTGTATTTGTGAAAAGGCCCAAATGGCCATATGAGAATTTTGTAAATTACCTTGTATGATTGAAAAGGGCTTATGTCCTATTTGGTTATTGACTTCCGCATGTGTGTTGTGTTCAAAAAGAAAATTTTACCAATTTTCGAGTTATTGAGTACTTTAGCACGCCACCCTCGTGGGGCACGGACTCGGATATCACCGTCGATGTCGGGTTCGGGTCGCGCGGGAGTGGGGTGCTACACTGTGCCAAACATAATCTCTCACCATGAGAGATAGGTGCTACAACAGGTCTACAGTTAGCCATATTAAACCTTTGTAACACTCGCTCAATGTATGCTCTTTGTGAGAGGTTCAATGAGTGTTAAGATTTGTCCCGTGAATCTGTATACCGAGGATAAAAGATGCTTCTCCTAAATCCTTCATGTCAAAGTGTTTGGCCAAAAGTTGTTTCACCTCATGCAACATGGTCAAATCATTTGACACAAGTAAGATATCATCAACCTATAGTGATAGGAAGATAACTTTGCTCCCCCTGATTTTATAGAATAAGCATCTTTTAACTTTGTTTTCCACAAAGCCAAACGAGGTCAAATCCTCGTCAAATTTTAGACACCATTGCCTGGAAGCTTGTTTTCAGATTGTATATTGATTTAGTCAACTTACACACTTTGTCAGTTGCATCTTGATCTTGAAATTGTTCAGGTTGCTCCATATAGACCTCCTCATAAATGTCACCATTTAGGAAAGTAGTTTTAGCGACCATATGATGTAGCTTTATATCATGATGAGCTACTATTTCTATAATCACTCTAAACGCATCCTTTGAGGATATAGGAAAGAAGGTAACATTGAAGTCAACTCCTCTCTAAGTGAATCCCTTGGCAACCAATTGCGCCTTAAACTGCTCAACTTGACCTTGTGTGTCCTTCTCGATCTTAAATATCCATTTGCAACTGATAGGCCTCCAATGTTGAGGTAAATCAACTAGCTCTCATACCTTATTATGCCTTATAGATTGCATGTCATCCTTCATCGTTCCCACCACAAGTTTGCATAGGGTCCACAAACACCTTCTGTAAAAGTAACTCGATTCACAACATGTCCTATATCATAGTCTTGTTCACCCAAATAGACCATGTAATCTCATGAGATAGCAAGCCGCCTCTCTCTGGTGGATCCTCACAACTGCATAGGTTCTTATACCTCAGGAACCTCTTCCTGAACAGGTATAGGTCCCTGTGCCTGCATGGGTATAGTACTTGAACCTTTATTTACTGGACCTGACTATATGAGGGGTAGGTACAAAATAATCATAGTATCCGTCCTACTAGCTCCTAGAGGGTGCGAGGATCCTCCCTCATTATGGACATCATATTCCAAAAACTTAGTCGTCTATGATTCTACTATTTTGGCCCCTCCTTCTCTACAATAAAATATGTAGCCCTTAAAGTGGTTGGGATATCCTACTAGATAGCAACGATTGGAACGAGATTGTAATTTGTTATCATAAGGATTATATAACTGTACCTCAGTAGGGCAGCCCCATACACGAATGTGTGAAAGGCTTGGTTTCCACCCTTTCTAGAGTTCAAAAGGCGTCTTAGGTACTAACTTACTTGGGACTCTATTCAAGATATATAATGTCGTCTTGATGGCTTCGCCCTAAAGGTATTCGGGTAGGTTAATCCTGCTTTGCATTAATCTCATCATGTCTTTTAGGGTGCGATTGCGCCTTTCGGTTACACCTTTTTGCTTAGGACTACCTGACATAGTGAACTGAGTCACTATTCTAACCGATTCTAAATACCTAACAAACGGAGCCTTTTCTTGTCCTGCAATCCCTTGTCTACCATAGTATTCCTCTCCCCCATCAGATCTGACAATCTTTATTGATTTTTTCAACTGGTTCTCAACCTCAGTCTTAAAGATCTTGAACTTATCAAGAACTTCAGACTTTTGCTTAAGTAAGAACACATGGCCTTAGCAGGAATAATCGTCTATAAACGTCAAAAAAATCTAGCATTGCATAACATAACTGTATATGGACCACTAACGTCTGTATGTATGAGGTCCAATAAACCAGAAGCACGAGTTGACCCCTTTTTCTTTATATTAGTCAACTTACCCCTGCAACAATCAATACATGTTTCCAGATCACTAAAGTCCAGAGTTGGGAGAATGTTATCCTTTATCAATCTCTTAACTCCTTCCCTAGAAATGTGGCTAAGGCATTTATGCCACAACATGTACGATGTTTCCTTTATAAAGGCTCCCTTTTGAGTAACAGGTTCGACATTATAAGAAGAGACATACATTTCGTTATGAGTAAGACACATTCTATATAATTCGTAGGATAAGAAGGCTATTTCAATATGTCTTGCATTGATAGAAATATTTACAACCAAAGTATCAAATACAAAATGATAACCCACTTTATACAAAACTGATACAGAGATCAAGTTCCATCTAAAAGATGATACATAAAGAGTGTCTAGTAGAACCAGTGCAAACCCCGTATCGAGGTTCAAACCTACATCCCTTACATACAAAACGTCCACCTCTTCATTGTTGTTGATCGTCAACTTCTCCTCTCCTTTAGTTGACCTTCTCGTGGATCTGAACCCCTGCATTGTGGAAGTAGTTGATTAAAAGCTCCACTATCTAGCCACCAATAACTTGATGTGGCTATAGCTAAGTTAGATTCATGAATCATGTAGGCCAAGGAGTTACCTGATAGTTCCTGTTTAACCTTCCAAAGTTTATACTACGGGCAATCAACCTTCCTATGCCCTTTCTTCTTACAAAAGAAGCACCTCATACTCTTCATGTCATGTGGGCCCTTGGTAATGTTAGATTGTCTAGTCTGAATCTGTGGAGAGGGTTTGAGTTTCTTACCCTTACCCTTTGACTATTGGGGCTTTACCTTCCCTTTACCTTTGGCAGTTGCATACAAGGCTGTATAAGGAGAACTCTTAAGCTTCTCCTCAACTACAACACACCGGAATATCAAGGCATTGATGTCCTAAGCCTCATCCTGAGAGATGTTTGACGTTGCCAACATATCAAACTCTCGTGGGAGAGTATTAAGTGCTTGATGCACTATGGGTGTGTTAGCAATGGATACATCAAGTGCCTTCAGTTTACTTTGAAGGTAAACCATCCTGATGATGTACTCTCTGACACCTCCTTCTCTTGTGTACCTTATGGAGAATGACTCTTTAATTATGGTGCTCTGCTCCACATGGGAAGACACCTTGTATCTTTAGGAAATACTGTCCATAAACTCCTTTGCTATGACTGTATCTGGTAATCCATTAAATAGATGATTCGGGGTCGACCTCTTGATGGTCAAATAACACATCCTATTTGACCGCTCCCAGATTGCCATAGTTGCCTTTTCAGCTTCTGAGTTGATATCAATGAGTGGAGAAGGTCTCTCTATATGTATCGCCATGTTGATGTCGACCATCTCCAGGGCAAACTCGACATCCTTCTTCCACTTCTTGAAACTGAAACCAGTTAAGGTCTCAATCGTGACAACATTGTTGTTTATAGAAAATGTGACTGCAAAATAGAAAAGACAATGTAAAGGTTAGCATAAATGCAAGATAACAACGATACTCAAAGCATTAAAACGGTATCTATACCAAGAATTTGATCACACATATTATGAAACACTTGTGGGGTGAATGCATAATAGACCTTTACATAAAAGCGATCAAAGTACAAACTATCAACTCTCACAACGCTACCACCTGTGAGTGAATAGATCATTCAAGTAACAACTTTCCTCAATCTAATGCCTTTATGTACATCTCAAAATCTCATATAAGACCAACACTTGTGGGCAGAATAACCAAATATGAGATTAGAGACATCCTCTAATATGCAAGCGGTACAATCCAAATACTGACTTAAAAAATCACTATGGTGACAACAATCTCACCAGTACCCAAAATGATCATAAACACAAAGGATACATCCTTATGTTTTCCTCACATTTTATATGGGCATAATGTATGTGAAAATTAGCTATAAATGCAAAAACCAAATGCACAGTCAAATAATCACACATTAGTATTGAAAACATTGTCTTTAAACTTTATTTGAGACTTTTATCTTAAAATTCTCAGTAAGAGTGACTATCGCACTTTCCCGAATACCGAACCTACCATATGAGACATAAAACTTTAAGTGTCTCCCTTATGTGCACTTTGGAGCACGAAATTTCACTCAAAATTAGCTTTAAAAAGCTTTAAGACCTTTTTACCATAATCCAATTACCAACGTAATAAATCCAGACAAATTGAAAAATACTTTTAAACCTCCCCCGACTCGAAAACTAACCCAAAAAGGACCTGGGGCAACTTTTATGGGAATTCTAAAAAATTTCCTTTTCTATTTTGTCTGGTGCTAACGTTAGCCTGACATCATACATGTGCGTGGAAGGGGCACACCTGTGATGCAGTGAACGCTCCCCCACACGTAGTTATTATTGGCGCGTGTTACACACGTGCCATCACTCGCAAATGCGCCTGTACTATATGGCGCATGTTATGCATGCACCGTCACGTGTCCCCGTCCTCGCTGTCCACTTGTCGGGACAGATGGTGGGCGTGTGTAGCGCAAACACCAACCCGTCCCTCTCTCGTGGGAGAACGAGTCACATGAGACGGGTGTGCTACACACGCCACACACGTCCATCACCCTATGGAGCCACGTAGGAGGATGCAGTTGCACGTGCCAACTAAACTGCCCTTTGACACTTATGCGCCTGACGGTGCAATTGCCCTTTAACGGGAAAGGCAATTTCTAGCAACCTGGGAGCCATTTTTGTACTTTTTGACTCGTTTTGACTCTTTTTTATAGCTAACCTCATGTATACCACTTTCACGTAATCGTATACTTAAAAAACCAAAAAATGAATCAAAAACTAACGAAAACCATAATAGATGAAAACCCAAAAAACCTTTGTTTCCGGTAATCTGATCACGTAACCGCTCTACTACCATGTGTAACGTGTAACATAGACATTATTACGTGTCCCAGGTCACTCATGAAAGGGTTAAAAAGGAAGGAAATGTGAAATACCTTATTCTAATTCCATCTTGACTTTCGAAGCAGTTTTCATGGTCAAAACAAGCTCCAATCTTCTGGAACCTTCACGGGAATCATTCACCGACATATAGTTAACGTCTTTCTATAGTTTTCTCAATACGTAAGTGCTCTTAACAGGTCAAAGAATTCGTATGCTTATGAATGATATGAGCAACTGCAGGAGACCTTAACCTTCATATATAGTTTCTATATTGGGCTTCTTCATCACAGGCCTGATATAGGTCCGGTCCCGATTTACACTAATCAAGATCTATTTTCTTCCCAGACTTCGACCCATTGATTTATATCATTTATTGGGCCACTTTATTATCTTTATCTGGATTAAATTACGTAACTTAACCAGTAAATTATTAAAAACTGAAAAATACAATTAATGATTGTTTAACTTTATGGGAAATGACAAAATTGTCCAACAATTTCAACCAAATAAATGATGCATAAATGAACTTTCCAAAAAGAAAATTTTGATGCATAAATAAGCCCTTGTAAGTTGTAAGAGAGAGCAGTGTAGACACAAAAATTAGATACCAGATCTAAGTCAACTAAGTTTTAAAAGATGGAAGAGGACGTTTGACCAAACCTTAATCTTTTTTTTTTTTACAAGGAAATTTATTAATACTACAACTGGGAGATAAATGTGGGACAATTCAAGTTCTGCTTTTTTACAGTTAAAATAAAAATTAGAATAACAAAATTAAATATATGTTTTTAAAAGTTATAATTTAATATTTAATAAATTTATATAATTTGAATTTGAATTTGAATTTTATTAATTATTTATTAATATAATTAACTAAATACATTTTTAATAAATATCTGGATAGTCGACCGTGACTCTGGGCTCTGCAACCCATGTATTGCAAAGCTTTGCATCTTTCTGCTCATCTTCTTGTCTATAGAGTATTATTTAGAAAAAATTTCTATTATGACTTTAGTGTCAGGTTTGTACTTGTTATTCCAACATTTCCTCTTTGTACAAGTCAAAGCCCGAGATAACCAATTGTTTGCATTTGGGTTCCACTTCCACCTACAAGCGAATGGATTTGCTGGAGGATTAAAGGTCCAAGGAATAATAACAACACAAACTCAAAATTCCGCTGAAATGTCAATTTGAAGAGGTTTAATAATATACAACGTTACTCTTATTTGATCAAGATGTTGTTTTTGATAATGTTGTCATTTCGACTGTTATCAGAGAATCCTTAGTTAACTAGACAGGTTGATCATTGGAATAAAGCTAATTGCTAAAGATTTGTTTGTTTTTATTTATATTTTTATTTTGAAATTTAATTAAAAAAAAAAGGTTATTTGACATGGTTAGCTATGTCAACATTAACAAGAGATTTAAGGACAGATTATTTTTACGATAAATTAAAAATTGAAACATTTTATTATTGCAAAATGAAGTCAAGTTCAATTTTTTTTAATAATTAACCCTTTTATATAATAATACGTTGGGTTTGAAACTTTATTTTAAATATTGATTTATTAAAGAATACGATAACATTTGAATTCCATAGGTTTAAAGAAATTATTGAAATCTTATAAAATTTGTAAGTCTCCCTGCAGAGAATCATTTTTATACTCTCATACAAAAGTTACCATATTCAACTAAGGGTAATGCACGTGCTCTAGCTAGAGTGAACAACACCTCGTTATTCCTATTATTTCAATCTAGTTGTTACAGGTAATGATTATCTTATTCGCAAACTCAAACATCAACGTTTAGGCTTAAAATGCCAAAATCATCAAAATAGTTGATAACATCAAATGTTAGATAGCACAAATCAAGGTCCCTAGAAATAAAAATTAAAGAATATCCAACGTCCTGTAAATTTCAAAATGTCCACTTTGAAAATGCATCTTATCTTTTTTCCAATATCGACTAAACTCCAATCAGCGCAAAATATAGATTCGTCTCCGCAAGTTCCAAGAATGGCATTCAACTTCTTGAAAATTAAAAGAAACAAAAGATTCCTTCCATTATCTACCAACCATGCATACTATAGCTTAGTAAAATGATTGAAGGTAATTGTCATCCTTTGTGTACCACCTACAAAAGTAGCCACAAAGGACCAGATTGACACTAGCAAAACAGCTGCTGCGAACTGGAATGAGACTACTGTCCATTTGGCAACCCATGGTCATACACATCAAAATTGTGGCTCTAAATAATTCCCCAACAGAGAACAGAAGATTATATAACGCTCTACAAAGAACAGAACAAGAATAGACTAAAAAAGAACCCAAAGAAGCTATAGTTATTGATTTACACTAGCTAATTTGAAAAGGTTAATATATCATTCTATTTTTATCCATACTAAGGACAAATTGCAATAAGTACAGCCTGATCGACATCTACTTATATGAAGGTCAACCCCATGACCCGCGAGATTATTGTTCTATACTATCTCCACAATGTTGTCACCTTCAAGACATCTGCTACTTCATTTTCTACTTTCTGAAGGTCTCCTAAGCATGATAACTTGGGTGACACAAGATATAGACTAACTACTGGCTGGCCGAATCCTTTTTAGTTAGTAGATTCAGTAGATCCATAGCCATATGGATTCTTGCTTGCCCAATTCCACTGATCCCTACACATTTCTTCAATGCCATACTTTGCCCTGCAATCGAATTATTCGTGTAAGTGAAAATAAAGAGAATAGGACACTGATCTTCGTGCCGGACATGAAATCTAATGTTATTGACTGAGCAGACGCAATCAATCATCACTGGAAACAACAGGACAAAGAGTTCACATCTTCAAAACTTACTTCCAATTTAATTCCCGTTCTGCCTTAGCTGTTGATGCATAAACAATTGTAGCATCTCCAGGTCTTCTTCCAGCAATTTGAAGAGGAATTTTCTGCCATACAATGGAAGCGATAAGATGATACTTTTATTCTTGGCTTATAGGTGCTTAATGGAGTTGCGTCAACTCCGTGAGCTTCATGGTTTGCAGAAGGTGCTTATTGACTCCTAAAAGATCTGGTCACTATTTTTTAATTCAACCATCATATATATAATGAAAATTTAGAAGTGCAAAAATCAAACTGGAGAAAGTTCTAAATAGTTTGTACGATTCAAATGGGGAAGCCTTCACCTAAACTAAATGAACAAGATCAAAATTAACAATTCTGCTTGCAATCGTAACTCAAGCTCAATATTTCCAATGAAACAAATCCACCAGCATATATGCCGTAGTAAGCATGACTATCTTAAGAGAATTTGAGACGTATAAATGGAAAATTTGTACCTTTCCAGATGCCTTTTCAAAAGCTGAAACCATCTCCAAAACCGATGTTCCTTTTCCTGTTCCCAAGTTGTAAACCTCACAACCTGTGGAGCACATAAATTCCACCAACCAATGATCAATATCCCACAGCAGTCAGATATCATACAACCGATTTACAATATGAAATAGGTCAAACCTCCAATGATGCAACTAAGGAAACTTGCATAAAAAGTTGAACCATGATCAAGGAAGATGAGGAAAAGCCAAAAAACTACCAGTTGGACCCAGACGAATCTTCTAACAACTACCCAGAGGTTGAGACACTTCACTCATTATTATCATGTTAACCTCCACACAGATAATGGCATATACCAAGATGTAGATACATCATATTCTAAAACTTCAAAGTATAGACAACAAATAATATCTCAATGCATGAACTGAAATCGACAAAAAATTTGCTGCCTATATTAAATAGCTATTCCAAAGGACAAAATAAATCACAAAATTTGTCATGGATCACAAAACAAGAACGTACCGATCTTAGGAGCTGTTAGCTTACGCAATGCCGCTGCGTGCCCATCAGCTAAATCAACAATATGAATATAGTCTCGTACCTGCAAATAGAAGATTACATTCAAAATATGCAGAACTGGATTTAAAACATCTTCCCACCAAGGGAAAGGTGTTTTCATGGCAGACAACACATATGAGGCAAATTCTATATCAATTAGCACAGCAAGACCTTACATGACCCTTATGGTTGACAAAATCTAGAAATAAACAAACCTAGGAACATTCAGGGAATCCATCTTTGAAATAATTCTTTGGAAACCCATCTTAACATTTAACCCTTCTAATCATTATGCTGAAAAGGTAAGAAATTGACTAAGAACTTTAAATAGGGTTCAAATTCTGGGAAAAATAAGGGTGGTTACATTTTTTGTTTTTCAAGACACACATAAATGCCAAAAAATTCAAAAGAACAGCACATAGAAAATAAAAGCATACCCCTGTTCCATCCTTAGTTGAGTAGTCATTTCCAAAGACTGTCAGGTGAGGTCGCCTACCAACAGCCACTTGCTGTACATATGGCATTAAATTGTTAGGAATTCCACGTGGATCCTCACCAATATGACCGCTAGGATGAGCACCAACAGGATTGAAGTATCTGAGCAAAATAATCTTCCATTCAGGGTCTGAGCGGTGAATATCACGGCATATCTCTTCAATGAAAAGCTGAAAAACCAGCCTTGTTAGATGAGGAATCTTAGTAAAGGAAGAAATATTTTCAGGAAAACTCAAGAGGCACATAAAGCAGAAAATTATCTGAATAATCTCCAGTTTATATAAAACTAATTAATTACCTAGAGTAAGTTATTAGCATGCGAGTATTGAACGTTAGGAACATACCTTGGTTCGTCCATATGGATTCATAGCACATATGGGGGACTCCTCTGTACATGGAACTTCTTTAGGCCAGCCATAAACAGTTGCTGACGATGAAAACACAAGCTGAAATCATTTCAAATTTTGGAATATCAGCAAATACAACCCCACAGATCATTAGTTAACAAAAGGCTCACTATACCTTCTTGCACCCATGTGCACTCATTACTTCCAGAAGAGTTATGGTCCCAATAAGGTTGTTGTCATAATACAACAATGGTTTTTCCACACTCTCACCAACTGCTTTCAACCCAGCAAAGTGGATGACAGCATCAAATCTGCAGAAAAGTAATTTTCAAAAGTGAAAACAGAACAAAACTAAAACATTAGCCAAAAGCTAGAATTATAATTATAAAACCAATAGAAGATGGTTAAAAAAGAGCTCCTCGTACTTTGAACCGAAGAAAATCGACTCAAGAGCGGGCTTGTCACGGAGGTCAACCTTAAGGTCAAAACATATTTCCAAGAATCAGAATAAGCCAGCAGTCTATACGTTAGCACTGGTAAGCAACTAAAGAAAGTATAGAAATCATTAGTAGACACAAACTAGACAACTTCCATGTCAGGAATTCGCTATTTTAATACACATTATTGCTTCCAAACAATAATGAATAAAATATACGAAAAGAACAAAACTACCAGGCTACAAGGTAAAATTCACGGATCTAATCAACACAAGAACCCAGATTTCAGATAATCACAAAACATCAAAACAAGTCAAAAACTTTCCACTCCACACCAACCGCAAAAAGAGCTCGATAAAACAAGCAACTAACCTTGTGAAAAGAGAGGCTCTTGCCATGTTTTCCAGCAAGCTCCTTCACCCTTTTAAGCGCAACCTCGGAAGCGTTATCGAGATTATCAACGACGACGACGGAGTAGCCCCCTGAAAGGAGCTGAAGCACCGTGTGACTCCCAATGTAACCGGCACCTCCGGTGACCAAAATTGTACTGTTAGGCATGGTCAAAACACCAAAGAACAGAACTTTTGAGAGAAAGATTTATGGGATTTCTGTGTTTTGGATGATTATGAAAGGAAAACCGAGAAAGGTGTGGTGAAATTTATAAGAGCACGGAGTCTGACGGTGGTTTATGAGAAAAGCGGCAGAGAATGTGAGCAGGAGAGCGCTAAGGTAAATAATATATATATATATATATATAAAACTATAAGCCAAAACTTAATTGGGTTAAAAAGAAAAAAATTGAAAAAAAAGTGGGGTCCAGAGAAGCAACGAATAAAGGTCAGTTGGGCACGTGGCAGAAGTTTGTCTGCTAAGATCTTGGTCAGTGCCAGAAATTTATTGGACCCTTCCAAAGCGTCTAGCTAAATTCTGAGATTCTCTGGTGGACATCTGTTTCGATTCGACTCCAAGTTCGCTACTTTCCCCCTTCTTTATTGCACTCTCCACCTTTTCAAACCTCAAAATGGAAAACAATTTACAAATTCTTAACATGCAGGATAGGCATGAGTTGGTTGAAGCAGATGATGTTTGGTTAAACTTGCGTTTAAGATAATTATTAATAATTAACCGACCATGACCTTCTTTTGCATCACCAGTTAATAAGCCAACATTTTCTCCTAAAATTGTTAGTTGATGTTGGGATTTGGGCTAGTAAGGAATTGTCGTGTAAGCTTATTTTATTAGATATTAGACCACAGCTTGTGGAGGGAACATGTTACAGCACACCAAGCAGGAATGTGCTCATCGCTTTTAAAAGTTAGTTAAATAAGGATTGTTTTATGGTTGGGGCTGGAGTAGGGGAAGAGGGCATAACTGTCTTTTGTCAATCTGCTGATGTGAAAGGTGAAGTTTGACCATGGAACTCTCATCTCGTTATAACGGATAACCAAAAAGATGATGGTGGTGGAAGTCCTTGTTTCCTTTTTGAGATACGGTTGTTTTTACTTTAGAGAATATGATTACCATATCTCACCTAAAGATGTTAAGGTTGATTTTTCACAAACGGTCTTATATCCACCTTTTTTTTATTCAATTGCATCAAGCAAAAGAATTAAAGAATAAGATACGTTTTTCCATTTATTCATTCTTCGCAATAATAGCTGATGGAATATTCGTGATAGCGGTGGAATCAACATAGACATTCACCATTACATCTTGCGTTCTACAGCTTATAGGTGTTAGCGTGCAACCTAGAAAGCATGTGAACCCTCTCGAAAGTCAAACCAAACTATGCCAATTTGCCAACAAAATAGGTTGGATAAAAGTGTAATAAGCTCATTCGCTGGACTGCAATACATCTTAACTTCAAATGACCGAATTATATAAACAAAAACTAAAAGTAGTTGTAGATGCCCTGGTTGGATTTACTTATAAAAGGCAACTTCATCCGTGTAATAACATCTAGCCACGTTCGCATCTTTGCCTTTCAACATGCAAAAGCAACAGATGGATTG
>JAOTAX010000197.1:27545859-27558062 GCA_025629825.1 Erythroxylum guanchezii
TAAAATTACCAAAATTTTAAATGAATTGCAATCAATTCTAATTTCTAAATATTAAAATTGTTATTAATCCCTTTAAAGTAAAATTGGCACTTGTCCACTTTCATATTTCACACATTTATTTGAGGCGTATTTACCTGTTGTACAACATACATAACGAAGATTAGATTTCAGCTTTCAGTTACTTAAGAATAGGCTCTCTAAATTGTTTGTTTTTTTTTTTTGTTTCGGTATAAAAGGAATGTTCTATTGAATCGTCGAATTGAGGATTGATCTGCTTTAGGAAAGACGGATCTTTTCTCTCAGGCACTCGTCGGATACTAATTTAGCTTCGTTAGAAGGAAACAGGGAAATGTTGTTTCACGCAAGCTGAACGTATCTTCTACAAACAAACAATGTGAAAATTACCAAGACCGAGCTGATAACTTTGTTGGTGACACGGACATCCGACAAAGAACAGTGATATAAAATTGTGAAAGATAAGATTATCCAAACAAAAGAGCCAATCTGTGGTCAGAAGTAGAAATTTTGCCTCCAGAGACACGGGTTTCTGCAGCACCATGGCTTCCTCCATCTCTCTCCAAACCCTTCAAGGCACTTTGCCTGGATCCCAATTTCTTGGCCTAACAAACCTCCCCAACCGTCCACATAAATCCCTCACTTTGATATCCAAAGAGTCCAGATTGAAGCTACAGGGTGCCAAATTTGATATCTTTGAGATCCTAGGAGGCAGAGGACTCTGCAATGGAGAACAGGGTCTGCAGCAAGAGTTGAAGAGGAATGTTGTAGAACAATCATCAGCTAGAGAAGCAAATACAGAAAGCCCGGATGCGTCAGCAACAGTTAGTGTCCCAGAAAATGCTTTTGAGAAGGAGCTGATGGGGCTAACTGGGGGATTCCCTGGTGGAGAAAAGGGATTGCAAAAGTTTGTAGGGGAAAATCCACCTCCTAAGAAACAGTCTGTTGCTGATACAGATAGTATGGTGGTGCTCACTGCCTCAAAGAAGCCAAAAGCCCCGGAACTACCACTATTACTGCCTGGCATGATAGCCATTGTGAAGAATCCCAACAGCCCATATTATATGTATTGTGGGATTGTTCAGAGAATCACCGATGGAAAAGCAGGAGTGCTCTTTGAAGGAGGAAACTGGGATCGGTTAATAACATTCCGGCTGGAAGAGCTTGAACGTAGGGAAAAGGGCCCTCCAGGGAAGAATCCTAAGTCTGTTATACTCGAAACCGTGCCTGAAAAGAATTCAAATTGATTTAAGCATCTTGCCGTCTACGGTTGCTGTATCTTCTGTCATAACGTATGCCATATATATGGTTCCGGCTGTTCCAAGAACTAGTAAATTCCATATGTAAAGATCTTGCATTAACTTTCAACATTTCAGGAAAAACGTCACTTTCAAATTTCTGTATCTGTTCTTTTAACATTGAACATTCAATTGTGGATACATGGTGTTACGAACAATTAACATGTAAATGAAGAAGAAAACAGAAACGACGTTGAAGCACTATTATCGTAAATAAGAAAGATACACCGATCTATAAAATGAACACGTGTCAGTATCACGATTCGATATATACTGTTAAATAGCCGTTGCAACGACTCTATTATGCAACGAAAAATCTAAATAGCGTCATCTTCTTCATCTGTCTATCTCTAAAATATGTTATTCTAAGTACATTGCTTAGAAATTGCACGAGAGTTAAATATAACAAAACATTTGGTATCAGAGCAGACGACCCTTGACAACAATCGATGGGAGAAAATATGAGAGGAGCGAAGGTACGATGCCTTGAAGAAGGCACGAAGGATCTACTGGAAGCCCAAGTGAGGAATGAAAAGGAGATCAATGATATTAAATCAATGTTCCAACAACTCATGCACAAGATGGAATGGAAGATAATGAAGTTATGATGAGAAACTTGAGAGAAAGTGGTCATTACACTGTTCCGACAAGATTCAACAAAATTGACTTTCCTACATTTGACGGAAGTGTACAGAAACGGAGCTACCGATGCGAACAATTCTTCATGATAGACCACACACCCGAAGAACTGAAGAAGGGAGTAGCTTCCACACATTGAAGGCATAGCCCAAGAGTGGTACTAGCTCATGATAAGAAATCAGAAGGGAGGAGAAACGATGAAGTGGGAAGAACTTTTAACCATATTGGGGCAGAGATTCGATGAGGACATATTCGAAGATCCTATTGGCGACCTGAAAGAGTTGAAACAAGAGGGGTTAGTGTTAGATTATTGAGCGTTATTTGATAGATATTCAAACAAACTTTTACTGCCTGAAAACTACTTGGTAGGATTCTCCTTGAAAGGCTTTAAACCTGAACTAGAATGATAGACCCTCAAAACGCTCCATCAGGCCCATACCCTAGCTCAAAAGCAAGAGGTGATAGTAGTAGTCACTAGTGTCCTAGTTTACTTTGGAAAAGGGATTAAACCTGGGGGACAAACATGAGAACGGACAACAATGGCCACAAAGGGGTGAGACACAACAATGACTTCTACTTCATTCAAAATCCCTTTAGATATGAGGTTACTTCCCGCGACCCGTTCTTAATATTTTATAGGCTCTAAATAAAGTAAAAAAAAAAAAAACCCAATAAATTGACAATATCTAAATATTTAAAATTTAAAAATATATTTTTATTATTAAAAATTAATATTTATAAATAAGTGACTCAATTTATGAGTTTATATACTCAATAAAATATTAACTGATTATAACGTCAGTTAATAATATTTTGCAAATGTTAGTATCAATAAAATCACTAAAAATAGTAACAGTAACAACAAAATAGCAATATCATCAATTTAACATCAATATGAAACTGCAAAATACTAAGAGAATTATACTAACAAATACACAGATAGCCATAATTTATGAAAAACAATTTTTTTGTGCATTTCTAGATGCCAAATCATTAATAATATTATTAAGATTATTCAACATATCTTTCTCATTGTATAAAATAGTTAAACCATTCAACCTTTAATTATAATATATTCAAATATTTAATAAGTTAAAAATACATAAAAAATCATAATCTTTACCTTTAAATTATCACTTAAACTTAGAAGACAAGACTGTAAAAAATTTTTACTGTCAATTTTTGAATTAAAGTATATTAGATTCATATGTTGAAAATAAAAAATTAGAATATAGGAAATATACCTAAATGGTTCAAAGCTATTTATAAATATAGCAAGTTAGATGGAGCTATATTAACTTTCAAGCTTGGAAGCAACTATATTAAGTTTTGATCTTGGAAGCTAAATAGCTTCATACTGAAAGTTTAACTTTCCTTGCACTTACATTTACTACCATTTTGAATGAATAAAATGCAAATAAACTGAAGGTGACCTCTAATTATGGTGGGCCTAGATAGGTGTCCTGCTTGTCTCTGCCTACACCGGGAAGACGCAGGTTTCCATCAGACGAGCTCTGGAAATCCAATCAACATACTCCATAACCACTCGACTACCAGTCTCTGGCCAAATAAAGCCCTATTCGAACAGGCTTTTGTTCCGCCAGGTCTACGCCGATAGAGGGATGGGTGAAGTTGAATACGGATGGTGCAGTCACACTCGGGGTTGATTGGGCATCGGCCGGTGGGTTAATTTGGGATCGGTATGAGCATTGGTGCGGAGGTTTCCAACAGCGGTTCGGCCGCAGCTCCCCTCTCATGACCGAACTCCAAAGGGTCCTGTCCGGTCTCACGTTAGTTTAGGACCTGGGATACCGTCGCATAGTCGTTGAAGTCGATTCGTTGGAGGTCATTAATATTCTTTCCTCTTCCCAATGTGTACTGACTAAGGATATTTTGTTGGTTGCAGGTATTCGGAGGCTTTTACACCGGGACTGGGCAGTTGTTTTGCGCCATGTCGGGCGTGAGTGGAACCAGTATGCTGACAGGTTGGCGGCTTGTGCCATTTTCTTAGATCCAGGCTTGCACATCCTTCGGGCACCTTCGGTGGCCATCCAGGAGCTTCTTCACCAAGACGCGGGCGGGGCTTTGTACCTCCGTCATATGTGATCTCCTTTTGTACTCTTTCCCTTGTATTAAAAAAAAAAAAGAATCAGGGGTAGTCACCAAATGAAGCCTTTGTACATCCTCATAGACAGTAAAAGTACCCACAACTTCATAGATGAAAACGTGATCCGAAAAGGGGGCACAGAGGTACTGCAAATATCTCCATTGAGCATTACAGTAGGAGGTGGTTTGAAGTTGGGTTACAGACAAGTGTGTAAAAATTTTATGTGGAAAATGCAAGGGCTGCGGTTCTCCATGGACACTCTTGATCATTAAACTGGGAGATTGTGACATGGTTCTAGGGGTTCAGTGGCTTGAAACCCTCAATAATGTCTTATGCAATTTCAAGACACGTAAGAATTCCAATGGGAAGGCAAGAGGGTGAAATTGATTAGTAATCCTAAAGACGTGTACTAGGGAGATTTCAGGTAAGGTTCTCAATAAATTGATGGGAAAATCCAGTAAATAAACATTTTTCATGCTTCGTCTTTCATACCTAATGGAGTTTGATATGCAACTTACGTTAGAAGATGATTCTGAGACAAGGGAAGAAATAGAAAATGTGTTAGCAGAATTTAGAGATGTGTTCAAAGAACCGACACGGTTACCACTTGAAAGATCATATGATCATAGAATACACCTCAAATCAAGAGTAGAATCTATAAATATACGACCATATAAATACTCGGGACAACAAAAAAAAGCGATAGAAAGAGCGGTATAGGAGTTAATGGAGCAAGGGTTCGTACAGAAGAGCTTCAACCCCTATGCATCCCTGGTGATCCTCATTAAGAAAAAAGATTACTCTGAGTAAATGTATGTAGATTATAGATAACTAAATAATTATACCATTAAGAGCAAATTTCCCATTTCGTTGATTAAAGAACTGCTAGAAGAATTATGGGGTTTGTGTTAGTACTCCAACTTGGATTTAAGGTTTGGGTACGGCCATATCATAATGAAAGAGGGAGACATACCAAAGGCGACATTCCAAACACACGAAGGGCATTTCAAATTTATGATGATGCCATTCGGAACTCATAAACGCTCCCTCCACATTTCAAAGCCCTATAAATGATCTTTTGAAACCATATTTGCATAAATTTTTGTTGATTTTCTTCGAGGATATTCCAATTTATAATAGCAATTTTCAATAACCTTTGGAGCACCTGGGCAGGATCTTTGTTGTACTACAACAGTAGCAATTGTTCATCAAAGGGAGTAAATACACATTTGGAATAAAACAAGTGGATTACCTGGGGCATTCAATATCCGGGAAGGGAGTGTCCACGGATGTCCACGAAATAGAAAAGATTCAACGTTAGCCACCACTCCAAACATTGAAAAGACTTTGCACATTTTGGGGTTTAACTAGATATTAAGGATGGTTTATTAAACATTACGGGATCATTGCTCAAGGAGCAGGAGATAGGGAGATGGGAGTGGAAGGAAGAGCAGCAACAGGCATTTGAACAACTCAAAAGAACACTGATGGAAGCTCCGGTATAGCGTTGCCTAATTACTAGCGTCCCCTTACAATAGAAGCAGATGCACGTGAGGACATAGGGGCGGTTTTTCAATAGGATGGACACCCGATTGCCTCTTTATGCAAGACTTTGGTGCCAATACAACAAGGGTTATCCATTTGCGAGAAGGAATTCTTAGCTATAATTAAGGCTGCCAAACAATGGCACCATTATTTGAATGGAAGATTCTTCAAGGTACAGACCGATCACCGAAGTTTAAAGTATTTGCTTTGCTAGAGCAAATAATTTCCACTCCCTTTTAGTAGAATTCGTTGTCGAAATTAATTTGAAGTAACTTACAAAAGTGGGAAGGAAAACACCACGACGAACTTATTATCTAGAATTTCAAGTTGTCAAATGCAAGCAATGTCAGTCTCTCATGTTCAGTGGACATTGATGGTGGAAATCCAGGAGGAATGGGAGAAAGATTTGACGATCAAGGACCTTATAGAGAAACTGGAAAAGCAACGAATTCAGTTAGGGAATTATGAATGGAACAACGGATTGTTGCATTGGAAAGGTCGAATTGTAATTAGCTGTGCTGGTGAGCTAGGAAGAAAATTATAACCGTCGCACATGACAACCCTTAAGGGGGTCATTCTGGAGTGACGACTACGATTAAGAAAATACAAAATTTATTCCAATGGAAACAAATAGCCAAGGATGTGTGGAATTATGTAAAGAACTATGTTACATGTCAGTGAAGCAAACATGATCAGGCAACCTACCAGGAATTACTTCAACCTTTCGAGATTCCTGACTGGTGTTGGCAGGAAATTAATATGGATTTTCTCTAAGGGCTTACAAAATTCTAGAGGAAAATCATCTGTTTATGTGGTTGTGAATGGATTAAGCAAGTATTCACATTTTGTAGCTATCCGACATCCTTACACATCCTATGACATTGCACAAGTATTCATGGATCATGTGTTCAAATTGACATCCTTATACATCCTATGACATCGCACAAGTATTCATGGATCATGTGTTCAAATTACACCATATGCCAAAAAGCAATAATAAGCGATCCACCCTCTATTTTAAAGCAAATTTTAGCAACAAATGTTCCGATTGTAGGAAGTAAAGTTAAAATTTTCTACTTCGTATCATCCACAGACTGATAGACAGACAAAATCAATTAACAAAATGATAGAAACTTATCTCCGAAGTTTCTGTAGTGATACTCCGCAAAAAATGGACAAATTGGTTAGTTATATCCGAATGGTGGTACAACACTACGTATCACTAGGCCATCAACAACACCCATTTTGAAATCCTATATTGGGTACCAGCTACCATTATATGTACCATACTTAGCAGAGGACACTCGCAACGTGTTAATAGATCATGCATTACTGGAGAGAGAAGCAACACTTCAAATCGTTAAGTCCACCTAAACAGAGCACAACAAAGGATGAAACAAGCAGCGAACAAGAAGACATCCGAGAGAGAGCTCGAAGTCGGGTAGTGGGTATTGTGAAATTCTAACCTCATAAACAACAATCCTTGCAGAAAAGAACCAATCCTATGCTATGGACCAATCAGAAATTAACACCCCTATGCTAAGGATCAACAATCCATCCTACTTTTTATGTCTCACAACTGAAAAAGTTCGTGTATTAAAATATTCCAACTTCCTCCCAATTACTGCCGACATTGACCAACGTCCAGAAAGTGCTGATAGCCATACGGGGAAGGAGGATGGTTAAGCATGACAATCGCGAAGTCATACAGGTGTTAGTATAATGGCAAGAAAACTACGGCAGAAGCCACGTGGGAAACCAATTTTCAAACTACAGAAGAGGTGTTCAAACGTTAACCTGACAGACAAGGGAGTTTTCAAAGGAAGAGGGGATGCTACGAACAATTAATCACAACACATAAATGAAGAAAACAAAAATGACATCTAAGCACTATTATCGTAAATAAGGAAGATAAGCATCGTATCAATAACAGTTATAACAACCAATCTATAGAATGAACACGTGTTGTTATCACGATTCGATATGTACTGTTAAATAGACTCTATTATGCAATGAAAAATTTGAATAGTGTCCTCGTCTTCAACTGCCTCTTTCTATCTCTAAAACACGTTATTCAAAGAACATTGCACAGAAATTGTACGACTGAGTTAAATATAACAAAACACATGGACTAACAAGCTTATGGAAATCAAGAAGTTTGTAAGAGTTTAGTTAAAAGCTAATTCACGTGTTTGACAGCTCAAAAGAACAAGCAAGATGTCTGCCTCCTTATTGAAGAGCCCTGTGAGGAAATCAGATGCAGCCACCCAACTACAAGTAGATATTTAAGAGTAACAAATCAGCAACCAAAGAATTATGAAAAGAAAAGAATATTAAACAGAAAGAAAGAAACACATTATAAAGAAAAATCTATATGAAGAAATACATTATAAAGAAAAATCTATATGCCCTCTATGAGATTTCCTCAACATATTGAACACATTCCACAGCTTTTAAAGGACTAATTCCCTGTACTGTGATCAAAAGGGAATGTCTTGCATCCAACGTCACTAGTTCTTCACCTGGCTTTACAAGTCATTGAATATAATTGCCAATCATCAAGACAATTCCAGGCCATCATGAATTACCAGCCACTGGAACTTGAGTAAACTGAATTACCACCCATTAGACAATACATCACCTCTCTTTCCGGTTAAAAATTGAGCATACAATAACAGCTCATATAAATTGAGGCAAACTATAATACTTAATCCTAAGACCTGTCAGTAATCATTTTGAGACATTAGCAATAAATGCCCAAATCCACTGCTTATTATATATTTCAATGCCTCATTTGTGGATGACAGAATTGAAAATGCACAACATACAATATCCATCTAAGACAAAAGCAAAAGGTATCAATTTCTGTTAGGGAAATAAGTGGAAAAATAAAGCATTTACATACCAAGATTGCCTCAATCTCTTCCTTAGAAACTGGGGTTCTCTTGGGCTGAAGGGAAGCTTTTCCCCCAACACTTGTTGATGCATTTGAACTTGAGAATAAAGTCAGATCAGCATGTCCAGTTGCCAATGTTTCTTGAGATACAGAACCTGTCAATGAGCTCCTTATCACCAGGTACTAGGTCAAAACCCAAAAAGAGAAGATGCTATATGTTTGCAGAAAATTTAATTGCAAGAGACAGGATTTCACTGAGTATCATCATTAAAAGAATGAAGGTGGCATACATTGCGGTAGCCAAAGCAATAGACATACTATATGCTCTGATCAGCCCAATATCTACATGCTCCGATGCCTAACTCCATAAACCAAACCATAAAACCACAGAGTCTGAGGCTAGCATTTCATTAAGAAAAAAGGTAATCTCCAAACCTGAATTCGCACCATTGAAAAACTAGTTGCACAACTGTTATGTTACTACATCTACCAAAATTCATGCTATTACACCAAATAATAAGGCATATTAAATTAGCAAAATTCCCACATGTTATAACTCAGGATATAAGTTTCACCTGGAAAATAATTATTTTCTCCAACCAAAGCTAAAGTGGTATTCGAGAAGTCACGAATTGGCCATTTCCCACATCTTTTTTTTAATGAGGAAAACATCAAGGACCATTTACACATCTGAAATTCGATAATGGACAACACGAAGCCAAGATTGATAAGTTCACGAAATATAAGTCTAGCGATTCCATTAATCTTCCCTTTCTGGTAAGTAAATTTGGTCTCCACCAAGATTTTGAACCCTAGTATAGGAGGATGCCTTTGACACCATCTCCCAGCCAGCCACAAGGGCCATTTTTCCATTAATCTATTAATTCTAACATGAACATGAACACTAAGAGTTTTATTACAGATGAATCTCGACCCTAACAGAATCCTCGATAAAGAAATGCGTCAAACATTAAGAGGTATTTCACCACATCAATGGGATACAAGTAGTACTACAGAGGGAACCGGAAGATGGCAATTAAAAAAATTCAAACAGCAGAAAAGAAAACAAATATTGAAGAAGTAAGAAGAGAGACAGACCAGATAAATTAGGGTGTCGCTGAGGAAACTTGATGCGAGGTATTCTCTTCAACGCCTGCGCTTCTCCTACCATGGATCTGTCTGTGTCTCTCTTTCTCAATCGTTGTCTGGAAACCAAGTTTGACGAATCTTCTCGCGCCGATGTTAAAGACCAGATCGTGGGCTTTAGAATATTGATTGTTTGGGTTGGGTTGCGTGTTTCTCGGTCTACGGTCAATTACCAACCACCGGCTCTCCTCGCATGATCGTCATGGGACTGGAAGAAATAAATTGACTAATAAAGTTTTTGCATAAATAATAGGCTAAAGCATGCCATCTTTCACATGCTTTCGTCAATTTCATTAAATTTTGTATAAACATTGCAGTAAATGTTCTTATTGTTGGATAATCCAAATAGAATTCGATACAAAACTTTTTCTATGATTTCTCAAAAGTAGATCACTTAAAATTCTATAATATAATTAACACATAAATATAATAAAGTATTAATCATAATTTGTATCTTGTTATGCATTTCAATCTTTTTTGTAACACCCCAACTTATACTCCGGAAATATTATAACATATCTAGGGTGTATTATGAATTGAATATAATGAATTAAGTACATCTAAGTATGGTAAGAATATAATGGTACTTAATGTAAAAGACAAGGATAAATTGACGATTTGTTTGCTTCAGAATGGACATACATACTTATACGTGAAATATGTATGAAAATTTTTGATATGTTTGCTTGGGTTTATGAATGTGATATGAGGAGAGTTGATAAAAGAAGTATTTCATAAGTAAATAGGATATATTTGGTTAAACTGGATGTATTTTTGTGTTGCTCTTGTATGATGAGACCGAAGTTAGTTGATTTGAGATGTGTATCTCGCTGAATGGATATATTTTATTGAATAGACATTTGTAATTTGACCATCTTGGTTTGAGACCTCCAAATTGGATAATTTCATTTGGAGATTAAACTAGAGACATAAGTTTAAAACTTTCATAAAAGAATCAAAATCTAATTCTGCCTCTAAGAGTTTTGAATTCTATTTTGAAGTTGAGTTATGACTACTATTCTTGTTTTCGAACAACTTGTAGTTTTTGGGGTATAACTCCTGATATAATTAACCAAATTGCATGAAATTTATGCCATTAGAAACTTAAGACATAGGAGAATGAAATTAAGTGATAAGATTTTAGGCTAATGCGGGAATTAAAGGAAGAATAAGGACTAATATGTAATTTTCCTAACGTCAACTCCTGGACTAATAAGATTAAAGCATGTGTGTCCACTGGAATTGTAACACATAGTCCAATAGAATTGTAACACATAGTTTAATAGAATTGTAACACCTGGTCCAATATAATTTTAACACATGGTTCAATAGAATTATAACACTAGGTCTAATGGGATTGTAACGCATGGTCTAATAAGATTGTGAAATATGGTCCAATGAGATTAAAACATATGTCTAAGACTAGAAAATTCATGAAAAGGAATATGGAGAGGAGAGATGGATGAAACTTTGACGGCTTAACTTCAGATTTTTCTCCTCTCCATTTTACCTTCTTTGTCCTATCATTTTTCACTTGGAGATTCAAGCAAAGCCAAAGAGGAAGGGAAGGGAAAACATTAGAAGAACTACTTTGCCAATTTTAAGGATTGAGACTCCACTTAGTTAATTTCTGTATTTGTATATATCTAAATGTGTAAAAAGCTTCATTTAGATGTGGAATGGTTGTTGGGACGATGCTTTGGTGTTGTTTTGGTGTTATCTTGTATAGAATTTGTTGAATATGACAAGAGATTATCATATAATGGAATTCTGTCTAGGGTTTGTTAAACCAGTCACATTGTTGGGGTCTTAAATCAACTTACAAACCTCTAAATTTAATGATTTTAGCTGCATATAAAAATTAAGACATAGAACTAGAAATCTCTAGAAGAGAATCTGACTTAATTAACGACTTATGACATGGGAAATTTTGATCGAAAATGGGGACATGGTGCTGCCCCTGTTTTGGAGCATCTTGTGATATTTCATCTATAGCTCACATGTTAGAAGTCCAAATGGCCTGATCTTTGGTGTTTTGGAAACTAGAGACACAGATGGACAAATGTCTAGAAGATCACAAAACCCAGTTCTGACTTTTTTATACGAATATTAAGGAATAACTAGACTCCGTCATGCGATTTGTTTCTGGATTGATAGTTTGCCTATTTTTAGACCACTTTAGAGTTTAGCTCAAATTGCATTATTTTGAGTTTGTTTCGTTTCTGATTTTTACCGCTTCTTATCCAAACCTTTTTGAATGTGTATGAAACTTTTCAATCACCTAGAAATAAATGAAATAGGACTTACCACATGTGAATTGGGAGACTGAACATTGGAATATAGGATTGAACATATTGCATTCCAAAGAAAATTTACATGTACATAAATGAATTGTATGCATATTCATTACTCATATGTGTATAGTATGATTATACAAGTGTGATTTTGATAGCCTTCTAATGGTGGTAAGCCATGAATTGCATTTGCAAGTTTCACAATTCATATATTAAAAAATCATATGATATACATTTCAAGTCATAAAATCTATATTTGCATG
>JAOTAX010000197.1:27565462-27576202 GCA_025629825.1 Erythroxylum guanchezii
ATTTATTATATTAAATATTATTCTATTCTATTTGATTTATATTTAAAAATATTTTATTTCTATAACATAAAAAACAGTTTCCCGAAAAAGCTAAAAAAGCTTCACATTTTAGCTTTTCTGAAAAGCTTCAAATTTTAGCTTTTGAAAAAGTTATATTTTAGCTTTTTCAAAAGCTATTTTTACTTAAAAAGTGCTTTTGAAGTTTGCAGCCAAATACCCATTTTTTTCCTGAAAATAGCTTTTGCGGTGGAAAAAAGTGCTTTGGGAATATCCAAAAGCTGAACCAAACAGGCACTAAATGCAATTAGTTTAGCTTTGAACATGGTCACTTAAATTGCAAAGGCATAGTAATTTATGAATTTTGTGCTTTAAGTTTCTTTGGGATGAATATGTGTGTTAATTAGGATATGACACATATTTTTCCACTTTATGACTTTTGTTCGTATACATTTATAATTATAGTCAATTGAATTGGTTAACATCATTAATATTCTTTCATAAGAATGACAGACTAAAAAGAAATAAAGTAGGCTAAAAAATTAAAATTTTTAAATAAAATTCCTGTTTCGCTAGCCCTTTTGAGAAAGTTAGGTTAAGAATAGAGCTGGTAGCCAGTTAAGAGTTGTGATATAGCTGAGTAACTAGGGGCATTGATGAAAAAATGTTTGTTTTCACGTCAAAAGGCTAGAATGACACTCCAACTAAGCTAAATAAACATTGTGATCTAGTTGAGTAACTAGGGGATATTCATGACAAAGTGTTTACCTTTGCATTAAAAGACTAGGTTATCGTTGAAGAAAAATTAAAAAAATGGTGCTTATAATAAATTAAACCTACCGATCTATTAAAAATAGCAAGAATTTTCATAAAAGGTTACTTAGTGATAGTTTGCCTTTTTAATTGATCAATAATAATAAATGCATGCTTACAAGTGTCGTAGGTGTATGAATAGGGTGTTAATATTTTGATTGATATGTATATTCAAATCAACATACTTAAACAAAAATAGAATGAGTTAGTATGTTGGCATGTTTATAGTGATTGATGTTTGAGGTTAAGTTCATTCCATGAGATTTGATATCATTGTACCATTATTGTATTGTTTCATGATTGTGTGCTTATGTATTTATATTTTTTCATTTGTGTTTTAATTTTTGCTTAAGGACAAGCAAAGCTTTAAGTGTGGGGATATTGATAGTGTAGACTATATTATGTTTTTATAGGTGTTTAAGTGTGTTTATAAGTATTTCTAAAATGATTATCACTTGTATAGGCTTAGAATTATGTTATTGTCAATGTTTGTATGTATTCTAAGTGTTTATTTGGTTTAGAGCAAGAGTTTAATCTTAATTTTATGTTTCAAGAGGTGGTCGATGTGTTTGTAAGTGTTGGAAAAAGGAAATTGAAGAATAAACTAGGCTAAGAAATTAAACTTTTTAAACAAAATTCCTATTTCGCTAGCCCTTTTTAAGAAAGTTAGGTTAAGAATAGAGCTAGTAGCTAGTTGAGAGTTGTGATATAGCTGAGTAATCAGGGGCATTCATGACAAAATGTTTATTTTTGCGTCAAAAGGCTAGAATGACACTCCAACTAAGTTAAATACACATTGTGATCTAGTTGAGTAGCCAGGGGATATTCATGACAAGGTGTTTTCCTTTGCATCAAAATACTAGGTTATTATTAAAGAAAAATTAAAAAAATGATGCTTACAATAAATTAAACCTACCGATCTATTAAAAATAGCAAGAATTTTCATAAAAGGTTACTTAGTGATAGTTTGCCTTTTTAATTGATCAATAATAATAAATGCATGCTTACAAGTGTCGTAGGTGTATGAATAGGGTGTTAATATTTTGATTGATATGTATATTCAAATCAACATACTTAAACAAAAATAGAATGAGTTAGTATGTTGGCATGTTTATAGTGATTGATGTTTGAGGTTAAGTTCATTCCATGAGATTTGATATCATTGTACCATTATTGTATTGTTTCATGATTGTGTGCTTATGTATTTATATTTTTTCATTTGTGTTTTAATTTTTGCTTAAGGACAAGCAAAGCTTTAAGTGTGGGGATATTGATAGTGTAGACTATATTATGTTTTTATAGGTGTTTAAGTGTGTTTATAAGTATTTCTTATATGATTATCATTTGTATAGGCTTAGAATTATGTTATTGTCAATGTTTGTATATATTCTAAGTGTTTATTTTAATTTTAATTTTATGTTTCAAGAGGTGGTCAATGTGTTTGTAAGTGTTGGAAAAAGGAAATTGAAGAATGAAGTAGGCTAAGAAATTAAAATTTTTAAACAAAATTCCTATTTTGCTAGCCCTTTTTAAGAAAGTTGGGTTAAGAATAGAGTTGGTAGCTAGTTGAGAGTTGTGATATAGCTGAGTAATCAGGGGCATTCATGACAAAATGTTTGTTTTTGCGTCAAAAGGCTAGAATGATACTCCAACTAAGCTAAATACACATTGTGATCTAGTTGAGTAGCCAGGGGATATTCATGACAAGGTGTTTACCTTTGCATCAAAATGCTAGGTTATCGTTAAAGAAAAATTAAAAAAAATGGTGCTTACAATAAATTAAACCTACTGATCTTTTAAAAATAGCAAGAATTTTCATAAAAGGTTACTTAGTGATATTTTGCCTTTTTAATTGATCAATAATAATAAATGCATGCTTACAAGTGTCATAGGTGTATGAAATGGGTGTTAATATTTTGATTGATATATATATATATATATACTATATATTCAAATCAACTTACTTAAACATAAACAAAATGAGTTAGTATGTTGGCATGTTTAGAGTGATTGATGTTTGAGGTTAAGTTCATTCCATGAGATTTGATGTCATTGTACCATTATTGTATTGTTTCATAATTATGTGCCTATGTATTTATGTGCTTTTTTATTTATGTTTTAATTTTTGCTTGAGGACAAGCAAATGTTTAAGTGTGGGCATATTGATAGTGTCTATATTATGTTTTTATAGGTGTTTAAATGTGGGGATATTGATAGTGTCTATAATATGTTTTTATAGGTGTTTAAGTGTGTTTATAAGTATTTTTTATATGATTATCATGAGTATAGGCTTAGAATTATGTTATTGTTAATGTTTGTATATATTCTAAGTGTTTATTTGGTTTAGAGCAAGAGTTTAATCTTAATTTTATGTTTCAAGAGGTGGTCGATGTGTTTGTGAGTGTTGGAAAAAAGGAAATCGAAGAATGAAGAAGATGTTGGATGCAAGAAGGAAGGCACAATCATGCCAAAAGGTATGATCATGATAGAGGGGATTTAACAACGTGAGGCATAATTGTGCAAGGTTTTTCCAGGGGCAAGTTTTTTTCAAGTTTTGATCAGGGCTACTTTTGGAACCGACCAAAGTGGAAAAAAAAACTAAACACAACCTTAGAACCCTAATGCACTATAAAAGAACGTGAAAAATACCAAAAAGAAGCAGCAACCAACATATCAAAATAAAGAGATTAAAGAAGGCCTACTGGAAATTCTAGCATTCCACATCAAGGCTTCAAACAATGTTCATTCTTTTTCCTTTATTTTCTTCATAGTCCTTGATGTGTAATTGAATTTCTATAATGTATAACATGTTTATGGATTTCCAAATCCATATTAGGAATTATTCTGGAATTATTTTGTGAATCCTATTTATTGTTGAATTCAAAGTATTTTTGAATGGTTTTAATAATTGTCATGCATATACTTGATAATGAATCGAGAGAGTGAGTCAAGTCATTAGTGTTAAGGTGTGCAACAAGAATTGACATCTTAATAGACCCATAATTATTGGATTAACGATCAATTAAAGAAATATCTTAATCGTAAAATTAATTATCTATAGGATTGCTTCAGATCTAATTGAATAAGTTAGAAATAGTATTGTGAATCGAGAGATTACAAATCTATAAATATCTAATTCAATTAGGGTTACTTGGTTAGAGCTTGAGAGAGAGTAATCAAAACATTAGGATATCTTGGATCAAACATGAATTGAATTAACAAAATTAAGGGAAATAAAATAAGGATAGAATAGTTCCTAAGTATTCAACTTTGATCAATCTTTATTTTATTAGTAGCTTAATTATTTATTTGATTATTTGTTTTAATTTTTGTTATTTAATTTAATTCAAATCAAAATTTTAATACCTTAGGCAAAGTTCAATTCAAATTGTTTAGATGTCTATAGTCCTTATAGGAATGATACCCTTGATACTACAAGTCATATAATTTTGGTATTAAGAGTTTTGTTATATATAAAACTTGCTCAACACCCACTTCTAAAATTATTTCATCTTAACCATTGTAACTACAAACATGTCCAGCCTCTAATGGTATCAACATAATATGTTGAGAGAATTCTATAAAATTTTTAGAGAGTTAGACAAGAAGTGGTAACTCCCTTAGAGCATAAGCCTATTTATAATAAGTTTTGGACATTTTGAAAATTAAATTTAAATAAAATTTTAAATTTAAATTTAAATTTTGATAAAACTTTAATTATAATTATAATTAAGTACCAATTATGCCAAAATAAGATCCAATATCTCATATTGATCCTTATTTATTAAATATCATATATTTCATTATAAAGTTTCTCAAACTTTATAATCAAGTCCAACATGATTAAAATATATATTCTTTCTTCAATTAATTTTGTGTGTGTGGCCTATTAGATTCCAAATATGTTGGTAATGAATATAAATAACTATCAGAGATCATATTTAGGATTAGATATTTTAAATGCATTTAATTTATTTTTGATTCCCTAATTAACTAATTTGTATTTATTAAATCAAGATTGACGCCTAGCAATGCATCATGATCATTCAAATATTTAGGAATGCCAAAATAGTTTTGATTAATCTTTTCATGCATGATTTTTTGGTAAAATTAAATTCTTTCATTATACAATGCTCCTATTAGACATAAAGAATGTAAATAATGTCTATTGTATTTTAGTCCAATCATATTAGTTATCCTCCTTTAGTAACAATTTAAATTAATGACATTTGAAAATTATTTTCAAAGTGTCATTTCATCTTAGTCAAGGATTTATTGAATCAATACTAATCAAGAACATTAGATTATTCTCCCTAAGAACTTTAAGGTGATGAATCTTATATTGATCACTTGATTTGATCTATTTAGTTCTTGTTATATCCAATGGCAATCGATTGAGATACACTTGACTAAAATAGGTCAAAGGTAATATCAAGCATAATAATCCTTATATTAGATACTTTGGATATCTCAAGTCAAAGGATAAGTTATAAAATCATTATAAGGAAAATTTCTATAGACATATAAGTAATGATCTAAATGGAATTCTCATACGGGGTCAATTAGGTGAACTTGTTTCCTAACAAGCATCCATACATTTGTTTAAGTATCTCTTTTTTATTGGCCCTCGAATTTTTTTTATGCCGAGTTAAGCATGATTTAAATAGATTATGAGGTCTTGATAGATTAATTTTTGGAGTTAATTATTATGTCAATGTTAGTAGGATTTTATTACATTGGTTAGTTGAATTAAAGTAGTAAGAGTGTATAAAAGGCAATTTTGGCATGTCACTTAAGTATAAAAGCCATAAAGCATAAAGGAAGGGCAAAGTTGACATTGCACGCTCATTAAGGGTATAATTGGAAGAAGAAAGTGTAGTCTTGCTTTTAAGAAGAAGAGAAGAACGAAAATGAAGAGAGAAAGGAAAGAGAGTTGTGTCCTTGAGAGAAAAGAAGGAAGATCAAGTTAGGGTTCATCTTTTCTTAGCTTTTAAGAGTGATTTTGAGGTTGTTCAAAAAGAGAAAAAGAAAGAGGAAGAGAAGAGCTTCCATTTGAACCAAAAATCTCTTTATTTGGTAAAGATTCAGGGTAAGTTCATTCTTAATCCTTTGGATTTTTGGAAGGGTTTAGTTCATGAAACTTAGAAAATGCATGGATTTAAGTATTCTAAAATCAAATTTAGTGAATATGCTTTGTGAGTTCTCAATTTGTATTCCTATTGACTGGGATTTTTGTCAATGTTAAACAGAATCAAGAAAGGCAAAAGGAGCAAGAGGAGAGGCACCTTTAAGCAAGTTTTTAAGCAAGGAATCCAGGTGGGTTACATGGTTATAGTGGAGTTAATGAGCCATAAATATTTTTCCAAATTAATAAAGTTAAATGATTTCAATCGCTTTATAAATGTTGCAATTATTGGTTCTTAAATGATTTAAGAAATTGCTACATGTTTGGTACTTGAATCTTATTGATGATTTATGAAATGAAGATGGAAATGGTATTTGAACTATATTATGCTTATGAAAATCATGTTTCCGAAATGTGCCTTTTGGGCAACATGTTTACAAGTCCTGGAATTCATGTTTGTGTTTGTGGTAGTCCATTATGTTATGTCACGTGCACGTTGACCATATTAAAAGCTTCTCCCGCTTGCACGCTAGTGGCATGGAGCTTCTTTATGGACTCCCTTATGTTTCTGAACTACGCAAAACTATTATATGGGTTTGTGATAATCCATTATATTATTTTGGAGATTCACAAGAACTCTTTCATGTTTATGAACCTACCCAAACCATTCTGATTTGCTTATGTGTTTATGATGTGTTGACAAGATTGATGAATACATGACTTATGTTGTTTATGAATTGTTTGACAAGTTGAGAATTTGAGAAATATGTGTTTTATGGATTCAATGCAAATTTACTATAGCAATGAATATTTTTAATGGTTTTGCTTGTTTCTCTGTTATAAACTTGTTACCCATAAACTTTTAAGCTCACCCCTATTCTTCCCCATCTCTAAGTGATGAGCAAGAGATCGAGCAATTGAGAATCAAGGAATCACTCCAAATCTGCATATTTTTGTATTTTAAGTTAGTTTATGTAAAACACAAGGCTTTAGCCGCATTTCAAGTATTACTCGTTCATGTATATTTTGAATTTTTGGGTCATGAGACCAGTGATGTATTGTGGCTTGAAATGCCCATTAAAGCTTTGTAAAACTCTTTTCTTTTGATGTTAATGAAATATATTTGTGTTTTTCTCATGACTCTCCAAGTTTTCGCATTTCATTCTCAAGCATTTCATAGGGAGTTTCTTTGGTATATGTTGTATTTATCTTTAGGTTGAGTGGTTATTGGTTGTTGGAATAGTATGTGCAAAATTTAGTGTTGGATAGCAGGGGCTGGCTGTCTGATAAAACAATGGATAGAAATAATTTACAGATAATACATAAATATAATATGAATCTCATCATAATTTCATTTGCAATGTACATTTATCCCATGGACTTTATCATATAAATATAAATATATATATAAGATAAAGGATGCCTTTAGATAATTATGTCACTAAACTACAATTAACCGATTAGATGTAGGGCATAAACCAACACTTATCTTTTTTGTAAAAATAAAAATATATCCTTTATTAAATTATATCATTATTTTCAATTCACCATGGTGATTTTTAAATATGTGAAAAATCACATTATAAAGATAGAATGTGTTAGTTTTACTAATTTATTAATTAATAATATATATATCATTATTTATATTAAAAATTATACAATAATTTTCAAATTTTCAGTCCACCTTTGCCAAGGATTTACCGAATTAATATTAATTAAGAACAACAAAACATTCTTCCTAATCACTTTAGGGTGATGAGTCTTATATTGATCACTCAGTCATCTCCGTACAATTTATACTATATCTGTTGACTACCGATTGAGCTATCTTAACTAAAATAGGACATAAATAGTATCAAAACATAGCAATTCATAGACAAGATACTTTATAGATCGCAAATCAAAGGATCATTTATATGATCATTGTAAGGCCCCAAATACTACATGTTTATGAAAGTACATATGTGATAAGACTTAGAATTTTGCTATGATTAGAATATAAAAGACATATGATTTCAATTTTTGATCAAGTGGATAATGGTTAGTGAATTGAAAATTAATCGAGTTCATTAGAGAATTAAGGTATTTAAATGTACATTTGGTCTAGGAAAAGTTGTCAAGTGGCAAGTTAAGTTGGTACAAGAAAATTAGAACGATTAACCTATAAGTTAGTGACATTTGGCATGGTTAAAGCATTGACAAATGTCATAGTTAATACATTGACAAATGGCCGCACTAAGTGTGTGACATATGACCTAATGTATCATTGACACATGGCAGCTCCTTCAAGGGACACATGAAGCTCATGCATGGAGACATATGTTGCTCCAATTCCATGACAACTAGCTTTGGATGTGGCAAATTTTGCTGGAGCAAGTTTTCACTTTGCTCTTTTCTCTCCACCAAAATTCTTCTACTCCCCCTCTCAAGTTCTGGATCTTTGTTGAAGCTTGGATCATCATCTTTGTAAGTTATTTCATCAAGAAGTAGGTCATGTAACTTTATGTAATATTATTTAGTTGGTGCTGAAAGTTACACCTTAAACTTAGGTATGTGTTGGATGATTGGAAGCTTGGTTTACCTGGATTCTTGGAGTTGAATTTGAAGTTTAGTAAGATAAGAGAATTATAAACTTGGCATCCTGTGATAGCATGTGTTGTTTGATGCTTGATATGGATCAATTGTTGGAATTATGCCCATGACCCAATTGTTATGTAATAGAATGAACACTTTAGTTTTGTAATTATTAATTTTGATTAATAACATGGCAAATGATTTATTATCATATTACGTTTATTGTTTTTATTCTAATATAATAAGTCCTTGATTAAATTTATACACTTGCCATCATAATGGAGATTATGATAATGAGAGTCAAGTCTTTAGGATTTAATCTAAAATGTTCTTGATCACAGGATCATCAAATAAGGACTTTAATGATCCGATTAGATCAATATATATGTAATAGTATCTATTGGATAGATATTAGTAGATCTCATTTACTAAGTTACATATATAGATGATGCATATAGAGATATGATTATTGAACTAACCAAACTGAGAATTCCCAATGGTTAATATTACCTATGAACTGTCAAGTGGGGTATTCTCATAAGGATTTAAATGTATATTTTTCCTTTGACTTGAGATCATCATAGTAATCAATAGGTTACTTATTATGTTTTGATGTCAGACACCTAGTGTGTAAAAATACTAGTTGAATGATCATTGGATGTAATTAAGTACATATCTAATTAGTGGTGAGTCAAGATAGGATCCATCGACTCTCGGTAATGAGTTTGAACTCTATGTTGTCCTTGATCTTAATGGTTGTTTCAAGACCTTAGCCAGGGCGATTGAATGAGTGAGGAAAAGGAGTTTTCTAAGTCATTCACCAATTATTAATGATTGACATGTAACGTAGTTGGTCATCTAATAAGGTTTGACAGTTAAACCATACCTTAGGATAATTCAGAGTTGTAATGATGGAAGGTAATAATACATTATCCTTAAACTAAGGTTCTGTCTTTCTAAGGTTGTTATTTCACACTATCCGGTCGTTGAGAAGTGTTGCTAGACAACAACCTTAATTAGTAATTAATTAGATTAATTACTACTAGCTTAGTGATGAACCTATGTGGTCACACACTTACGAGTGTAATATTTCTCGTTTATGATTATTTAATTCATTATGAGATAATTTATTAAATAATTTATATGGCATATTATTATATTTTTAGCTAACACAGAAAATATAATTAATATTGAAAATTCTCTTGTACAAAATAAATGGATAAAATAAAATGGTTTTATTTTATTACATTTTATAAATTATATATATATATATAAAGGCGTAAGATGGTTGACGTGGGTGATGTTGTTTTTCTTTTACATTTTAAACCAAAATGAAAGGATACGATGAGTCGTGGTTTTCACGTTAAAACAGAGATATACGTTATCATCTTTATTTCTGGTTTATGCACTGCGAGAACAACAATAAAGAGTTTGATAATAGAGATACATTAGTGAAGTGAGTAAGCGTGACCATCGTTTTACGAAGACAAGAGCTAAAACAAATAGAGATACTCTTTTTGTTTTTGGATGTTAGAGAGAAAACGAAGATATAGAAATGTTCTTTAAATTTCGTTCTCTGTACGGAAAAATAAACAAGAGAAAAGTTTTAGAAAATTGTTTTCTCTATTCTTGAAGAAAGGGTTCTTCAAATTTATCTATAGCCATATCAAGTGTAGAAAGAGGGATATATTTCTCGGTGTGGAGTACATAAAGGCTTCGTATTTTTGAAGTTCCATATCGTGTAATCGTCACTTTCCAGGTATTTATTCTGCCTGTTCTGATTATGAGTATGATTGTTCAACGCAATAGATAAATATGTGATTGCAATTTTATTTCCGCTGCGTATTGCGATCCTTTATCAATTGTGTACTGAAATGGGAAAGAATTGAGGTTTGATACATGCTAAAAGTTGGTTCGAATGAGTAGTTCTACTAGACAGGTTTTGGTATTTTAGTAATATCTTTCCCTATAGGTATCCAAATTGGATGAATTTAAATTTGGAGTAAACTAGAAACTTATATCTATAACTTTCATGAAGGCAGCAAATTTGATTTCTGTTGGATCCCGTTACCAGATGTCCAACCTCTTACATAAAACCAGACTAAAATTTGAAACCGCATTGGAAACCTTAGACGAATCCGCAAATCCCAATATAATTTTTTTTATATACATCTTAAAAATCCATTTTCATACTAATCATACTCATACAAGGGTCGGGTCTCAACCAGAAG
>JAOTAX010000197.1:27580976-27605300 GCA_025629825.1 Erythroxylum guanchezii
CTTCCTCTAACTTCCTCTAACTATCACTTTAATCATTCTTTATCATCTCCAGACATCACCATACACCTATCTCTTAACTCTAAATTCAATTTTTTAATCATCACCATATATATATGTATGTATATATGTATATATATATATACATACATATATATACATATATAAATACATATATATACGTACGTATATATATCAACATGAACAGAGCACTTACATATCCATTTCTCCAAAATTTTCTATTCTCATCACATACACCTTTTTGTTGATCTTTCAACTTCAAAAATCATTTATACGACCTCTTATAACGTTTTGATCATCAAATCTGAAAATTTGACATATACAGCACACTCAAAATCTCCTCACTCATTTCCCAACAAATATGAATATCACTATTTCCTAACCATTTTACAGTGAACTCACGATGCATGCTTCAGTTCACACAAAAATACATAATCATAATAAGCTTACTTGTTTAAAGCTCCAACATTTGCAATAATCACGTGAACCCTAATCCCTCATGCAACCACGTACATCAACTTGAAAGTTGACAGAGGGTTCGGTCTTTCTTGGGAGAGAAGAAAGAAATAACAAAGTATGAGTGTTGTAGTGGATAAGTGAAACCAAGATTTTTCTCTGTGGGAGGTTTGATGAAAAACTCTGTGTTGAAGAAATACTAGAGAAAGAAAATTCGAGAGAAAGAAATGAAGGCAAGTACAGTAACTTGTCTTTTAAGGTTATTAAAACTCAACTTTAAAGTTGGGACACCTGTTCATTTCTTAACCACTTATCCACTTCCCTTTATTAAAACTCACTTAAGTATGATTTATACTTAAGTTTACGACTTAATAAAACCACTGAAATCGCAAGTCATAACCCATTAAATTACTTCCAGATTTTTTCCATAAAAACATCATTTTGGGTCAACTTTACATGTTCTTTCTGAACATAATATTGAAGTCATTTTGCAATACTTTCTTCTAGAAACATGTTCCCCTATGTCTTATGTTTCCATTGACACAAAAATCATCCAATTTGGTTCAGTGATTTGAAAGATATACTTCAAACATTTTTGGACTACTCTTGTCCAAAATAGTATACTATGCACAACTTCGATCCAGAATTTAAACATGTTAGAGACTGGTTCAAAATTCTACTTCTTCAGATGAATTGAAGACCTATGTATCTTGTTTACTCCATATTAAAAATCATCACATTTGGAATCCTACAGATCCATATATAAATAAAATACTGAATTATGTTTAGTAAATCAACACCAGTTCATTATTCCAACTGATTCCCTCACTTTCGTTCAATCAATCTTTTTCAAATCATTTCTGAATGCTACCAATTTTTGTGGAGAGGTCTAAAAATGTCTTATGAATCCAATGGTTCAAAAATCAAGTCATTTAGAAGTCTATAGAAGAAGTTATGGCCAAAAGAGTGAGGGATGTTCACATCAGTCCACTTCTGTATGCATTCAACATCACGATCATGCATAAGCACGATGGTGACATTCAAGTTGATTTAGAAAAGTCACAATCATGCTTGTGCACGATCGTGCTTTGCCATACTTCTCCAAAATGTCACGATCGTGCAATCCCTCTTTTCTTCTCCAAAGTCCCGCACTGTCGTCTCTCTCTTCTTCTCAAAACAGACCTTCAGTTCCATCTTTCATGGTCATTTTGATAAGAAATATGAAGGATTTAGGCAAAACACCCTTCTAAACAATTGTTCCTTTATATCTTAAGTTTATAATGAAACTAATTTCATTTAATTTGGTTCGATATTCTGCACGTTATGCGAAAAACACTACAAACTGTTCCAAACCACGACAGAATCCACAAACTCAACTTCGAGCTAAATTTTGAAACTCTTAGAGACATAATCAAATTTCAATTTCTCCATGCAAAACATATCCACACGTCTCTAGTTTAATCTAAACTTAAAATCATCACATTTGGATGCCTATAGATCAAGTTATGGCTAAAATACAGATGCATATGCAGTGAAACACTGCATCTATACATTTTCCAACACCCTACATCATCTCTTTCATTTTAATCCCTCTCTTTTGCTTAGTCTATTTCTTCTAGCTTATTGATAATGCATTTCTTTACTCCATACACTTTTTAAACAAAACAGAATCGAACTTATACTCCAAAGCTTGAGAAATCTGAAACTCATGTTTACTACCTCTCTTTACTGTATTTTTTCACTTTTTTCCATTTTCTGTATCTTCCCACTACTCTTTCCATTCCTAATTCATATATTCAGTCTTTCTATACCCATGACAACCTCTAAACATATCAAAAACAAAATTACATAATAATTGATCAAAATTGAAAACTTCTCATAAGCTTTTTCTCACTATTGTGTTTACATCTTGCTACTTTCATCTGATGCATTCATTTCCATTTTTCCACACTTTCAACTCCTCAACAACAACGTCATTTCATTATACACTTTACATTTAAAAATTTAGCACTACATCACTTATTCACGTCCACCTTTATTACCACTTCATTATTTTTTTTCATGCATGCACAGTACACGACAAAACACCAAGCAATGTAAATGGTCCATATTTTTCTGTAATTTTCTAATTCATCCATCTTTCATCTAACCCATTCCTCAAGTTATATTCACCGAAACTTAACTGCCATACTTCTCATGCAGTGGACAATCCTTAACATTAAACCCCTTAAGTCGCTTTTAACCCTTCCAAAGTCACCATCGTGCATTTGCACGATAGCGACCTCCTCCTTTGAAACACCAAAGTCACTATCGTGCATATGCATGATAGTGACATTCACTCTTAACTCTCCAAAGAATGCACGATAGCGACAATCCCCCCTTCAATCCAAATCGCATTCCCAACTTCCAGCTTCTATAACTTTTGATCTAGAACTCCAAAAATTCCAAATTTTATATCAATGGAAAGCTAAAAGAAAGATCTACAACTTTTATGAAGGCAATTTTGTCAAAATCTATCTAGATCAATACAGTTTATTCATGGAAGTTTCAGATCAAAATTTAACTCCCTTAACTATTTATTCCCAATAACTTCTCAGATGACTTCCACTCACTAAAATCCAACCTCTTTAATTTTTGTATTTCTTTTTTTTATTCTTTCCATTTCATTCAACTCATTCACTATACCACAATTTTCAACATATCCCATTACAATTCAATTATACCCAGAATGTTAATGAATGTATGTACAATTATTTTCATGAGGGCAAATATTCAAATCCACATGCATGTATATTGACATTATACTAAGTATGAATTGCAAAAAAAAAAAAAATTCTAACTCTCACATTGCTATTTTCTCCATTATTGACATATAAGTTCTAACACTTAACATGGGGACGAGAAGTTACACTTAATATTAGAATGGTGCTTCTTTGTTTAAAGTAATAAAAAAATTTCAAAGTGGCACCTAAGGAAAAATTTGGATAGGACTTTAGTCAATATGGAATAGCTAGATGAATTTCTTAAAGCAGAGCATTCTATATGTAGCCTTTAATTTTATATCACTCCCCTATCATTGTATAAGACATAGCAATCAAGATAAGATGGAGGTATCCATTCATGTTTAATAACTTCCTAATAGAGGATCCAGACTTTGATGAAACTATCCGTAGAGGAATAACTCTAAAAGTGCTTGGATATAAATTATTTATATGCATTAGAAAGTTAATGGCTATCAAGTAAGGAATTAAAGCTTTCAATGCCAAAATAGCCTCTAATACTAGGATGAATGTTGAGGAAGTTACGAAGAATTTGAAAAAAGCATAAGAGGATGTACACTTAAAACCTGAAGACCCTGAATTAAATGAAAAGGAAAGAACAATAGTGAAGGAATACATGAAAGCAACCTCAATCCATAGCTCAATCTTTATACAAAAAGCAAGGATAAGCTAGATTAAATAAGGGTACATAAACACTAAATACTTAAATAACTCCTTTAAAGCTAGGAGCATCACTAATATAATATTCTTATATTCCGTGAGCAATGGTGAACTACTTTGTCACTAGGAAGAGTTGAAAGCAATTTTTAGCTACTTTGAAATTTCTCTTAGTACACCAGCTAGTTCTAAATCAACAGTGAGTTTACTAAAATCCTTCATCAATCACCAAACTAGTTCAAAAATGGAGAAGTACTTAAATTCATAGGCTAGCATGTTGAAAGAGTCGTATCTAAGATGAACCCTATAAAAGCTCAAGGCCTAGTTGGGTTTAATAGACACTTTTATAAAAAAAAAGCTTAGCCATTAGTTAAAAAATGGTTATAAAAGCAACTTTAGAGTCCTTTGAAAATGGAAACATCCTTAAGGAAGTTAATAAAAATTTTAGAAGCATGATACCAAATATCCAACACCCAAAATCCATCGGAGATTATAGGTAAACATCTTGTTGTAACTTTTTCTACAAATTCATCTCAAAATTGTTGGCCTCAAGAATGAAAAAGGTGATGAGCGTTATGACCAATGAAATAAAAAGGGCATTCTTAGACGAAAGATAGATTAGGGATAAAGTCCTAATAGGACAAATTTTTTTAAAGGATATGGTGGAAGAAACTCAATAAAAAATTATTCCTTAAAGATTTATTTTCAAAGAGCATATAATACAATCAGTTAGGACTTTATCTTACGTATTTTCTAAGTCTTTGGTTTCCTTTTAAAATTTAAAGAATGGGTTAAAGAATGTATAACCACTCTTTCTTTTAGTATATGAATGAGGAACCCACCAAATTATTTAAGAGGGAAAAAGCTGTGAGAAGGGGATGCTATATCCCCTTATATGTTCATCATTTACATATAAGTCTTGACAAGATTAGTGAAACATAACATATCCTTAAACCCCCCATTTTAACCGCTATAGCAAACGTAAAGAATTTGAATTATTTAACTTAATCTTAAAAAAATCTCCTAATGTTCTCTAAAGCTATTGACATGTCAATATTTATACTATTAGCATCCCTCTAAATGTCTAAAAAGCTATTTAGCCTATAAATTAATCTTAAAAAAAGCCAGCTAATTATCTTATCAAATGCCTCAAGTGAAGCATATTAGCTATCCTTGATCATATGTTTACAAATCAAAGAACCCCTATTCAATAATCTAAGACCCCCTATCTAATAAGAGATAACAATATAAAGAATGCACTCCTTTATTAGAAATGGTCTAAAAAAGAGTAAGATGCTAGTGTAATAAGGACCTTTCCCATATAGGTAGAGAAATGCTGATAAAATCTATTTTGAACTCCTTACATATATATTGGATAGTCTATATGTTCCTCTTAAAGGGAATGATCAAGTCTATGGAAAGATTAATGGGAAATTTCTTATAGGGAGAAATAAGAGCTAACAGAACAATGACCAAAGTAATCTGGAAGGAGGTTAGCAAACATTGTAGAGGAAGGGTTAGGGATAACCTCTATCAGCTTGATTAAAAACATACTTATTGCTAAAAGGTTATAAGGATTACTGAAGGATAAGAGTAACCTATGAACTAAGTGGATAAATGAGTATCTCTTAAAAGATAGTAACCTTTAGGAAATTCAAATAAGGCATAAGTCCTCTTAGTTCATGATCAACTTATAAAGTTAAGAGACAACCTATTAAGATACTTTAAGTGTATAATTGGTAATAGGGAAAGAGTTTCCTTATTGTATAATGATTAGAGAAAAGCAAGACGTTTGCATGTATCCAGCCTACAAAGGACTTAGCTGAATAGTATTCCTATCAATGATAAGGTAAGAATCTGGTTACGTGGAAACTAGTGGCATAACTTTCCCTTAGCAATAGTAATAATACTTTTAGACTATGACCCATTCCTAAAAAGGAAGATAAATACATTTGGCTCTAACATTCATCTGGTAAATTCGTTAAGGAGTCATGTAGGCAAGTGTTGAGAGAAGGATGGGAAAAGGTGAGATGGAACAATATGATATGGAATAAAAACTTGATGCTTAAGATGTCCTCTCTGAAGTGGCTAATTTTGAGACAGGGCTTATTAACCAAAGATAGGTTGGAGATCCACAATAGTTCAAATGTCTGTATGTTTTACAAGGGAGCTAGTGAATTAGCTATACATTTCTTCTTTAGGTGCAATTACTCTAAGTGGATATGGGATAAAATATAAGACCTATGCCATATTCACAAGAAATGCTTCAATTATAAGGACATGCTTGAATGGTTGAGGTTAGAAAAATCAATTAATGAGGGTGATAAGGCTATGATCATAATTAGTATGGGAGCAAACATTTACAAATTATGGGCAGAGCACAATTCCTGGTGCTTTAGAGGCAAAGAGAACACTTATGAGGAAATCATAAAGGAGACAATGCAATGGGTTAGAGAGTATCTCATACTCAACTAAGAGGTGAGAAGTTGTTAACCAAGTTTAGTAATTACATGGAGAATCCCCAGTCAATAACATACTATACAACTATGAATAATTTTCACACAAAAAGTAATTTATTAAAGGGAGTTAAGGATGCAATACCTTTAACTCCAACAATTCATCTCATGGATAAGGAATATAAGGGGTAAAAATAGTATAACACATGATGAAATTTAAGGAAAGCCTATTGTATTAGTTGTATTCATATAAAACATACACATGTATTCATTCATATTGTAGAATTATATTAACTTGAAAGTTCTTTCTTTCCACTTGAAAACACCCTCTAGTTCTAACAAGCACTTCTCCATCATTTTCTTTTGTTCATCTGTTTTGTTTTTGTGAAAATGATGACAAAAATCATTATAAATTATTCCTCAAAATGAAAAATTATAAATATCAACTTGTCAATGGTAGGATTCTACTAGTCGATATTAGATATAGTTATCTTCTTGAAATTTATAAAATATTTTCTTAACTTTTATTGTCCTCTTGAATCACCTCAAGTTAACATTATTATCAAAAATTGCAATTAAAATATCAAATAATATTCAGTGGTGACACATAATGTTCTAATAAGTTTATTCCACCAAATGCATATATTTATATTTTTTGAATAACTTGTTGATTTATTTAACCCATTATTCTTATCAAAAATTTATGCTTAAAACCAAATAGTATCCAATTTTGACTATATATTGTATTAACAATTCTCATTACATCATAAGCAACTCATCCTAACCTTATAAAGAACTAAATATTAAAAAATTTATTAGTTAAAAATATATCCAAACTTTAAAATTTTAACATACTTCAAAAGACTATAGCTTCAAAAATTCACATCCACTTTTGTAATTACACAAAGATTAAAATATTTTTAGGTCTTATACCTGCTCCCATTAAAATAAGTTTTGTTCCTAAATTCACATAAAACTATAAAGGGTATCACCTAAAACTCCAAAAATAAGCCATTTGAGATGAAATAACAAACATAAATCACTCGCTTTATTCATGTCTAACATATACATAACAACATAGAATAAGTTAAAAGATAATCCCACTAACTATTCTAAATAACTCAATCATTTACCTACACTTATTTCACAATGTCTTAAGATCCTATTATACCTTAATCCTAAGCTCTGATACTACTTTGTCACTCAAATTCAATTCAACCTTATTAAGCCCCTAGTAAACTACTATTCAATGGTCATACCCAAACAAATATACTTCACCATTGGGTTAAAGCTAAATAACCTACCAAACTTACAAATTTGAATGGATAAAACTTAACAAACCATATCCTACAAATAAATCGTAAATTATGTATCCAACTTGTATTGTATAGATTCTACATCAATAAATCAATCATAATATAATCTAGTGATTAGAATCAAGAATCTTTCTAACAATTATTATTTAGGTGACATCTTCAATCGACTTGGTTCATTTCCCGCTTAGATCCATCTCTTCTTCTCATTAATCCCCTCATATGTAGGTATATGTAAACGATAGTATATATTAAATGGGAAAAATAAAAAATAAACAAAAATAAAAGCTATCTATATTATGCAAGAAATCTTACATTCGTACCTAAATGGTACTACAATAATCATCAAGGTACACGTTAAGGAAATTAACATATCATGCATGTTTTCATATAAAGAAATTATAATAAACTGTAAATATAGTTTTTTCCCTTATAACCATTTAATTATTTATACATGCTTAGTGTCGATGACAAACAATTCATCCCAGCCAATAAACTTTCACATACATTGATCTAATAACTAATAATATACTTTTGGTAATAAATTGTTCATCCTGGGTAATAGATTAATATATGTCTCAGTATACTACTAGTTAATAGGCACCAACCAAACACCATTGAAAATTATACAAACATAATTAATATACTCACAGGGCTCAATATATGTGAAATGAAATAAATAAATAACCATATCACTCTAATCAGATTTAAAACACCGACTCCATGAATGCAACTACACATAATATTTGAAATAATTGTTGGTGTCACCCTAACACTCTAAGAAACACTCCACATTTAAATTGGTAATATTTATGTAAATAATCATGTAAAGCCATACTCAATTAAACATAATTAAACCTCCCCCAAATTATCAATTAAATGAAACCCATTGATATGTCTATTTTTTCATATTTGTAGGGACTAAGTTAATTGTGATTTAGCATTTTTGTGACATGATTTATATCGAATTATATGATATTCTCTTACATTTGGTTCATTGCTATACAAGTGATGATTTTGAGAAGGAGACATAAATTTTAGCATAAGTTTCACTATAATTTTCCGATTGAGATGATTTTAAAGGCATTAAAAAGCTAATTCAGAGGGCTACTGATTGATATATTTTTGTTTATATTAATATTAAAAATACAACAAGTGCAAGGTGTAGCTATAGCTAGCACAGACAAGTACAAGTCAATCCCACAAAGACTGTAAATACTAGTAGTTAACCTTTTTCTATTTTCTGACCTATGAATTAGATTGTTGATTTTAATTAAAAATTAGACAAAACAAATAAACTAAGATTGGAAACAATACTGAACTCAAGATAGAGGAAAATACTTAAAAGATGTCAATATCAAATAATAGTGTCTAGTTAATAAATCCCCTTAAGAATCCTTTAATTATTAACCCTTTATCATCCAATTATATTATTGATTATTGGACTGTGGAAATTCCTATCTTGTATTAATGTCTTTCTCAATACTATTAACAACTAATCCATAAGTTGATTAATATAAATCTTTCTAGGTAAAACCCTTAGGATTGCTTTATCGATTTATGGATTCCAACATTAAATTTGATCCTAATTTAGAATATTTATGTCGGCTTATTTTTAAGTTTGCATACAATTCCTTCCAATTATGGTAAATCTATTCATACAAGAGGACTTCTCAGTCTCAATCATATGAAATCAAATCATGCACAAATATTTCAGATATATAAAACAAAAATAAAATGCATAATTGAATCATAATATTAATCAATATAATTGCATTAAAAAAAGATGAAAACATATTGTTATTACGACTTAGGGTTCATCCTACCTAGACCCTAAACAAGTTTAGTTACTACTCATAGAAAACAAAACTAAAGATAACTACATAGAAAAACTATTAGAAAACAAAGAAATCTAAATCTCCTTTTTTATTGATTCTTTTTGCAAGTTTGGATTGGATGAAGCTTTTTATCAAATCTTTTGACGTTATTTTCATGTTTTTCTCGTCCTTTGATTAGAATTGTCATCTCTCTAGGTGTTTTATGTCATAAATGGACTTAATAATTTGAATCCCTTTGTTTTTCCTCCGCTCACGTCCTTTTATAGTAAAAACTAGGGCTTTTGGGTTATACATAGTCAATATACACGAGCGTGTAAGTAACTGTATATCTAGAAAATACCTAAATTTGCAATTTCACACAGGAAACATACAAAATTATGTATATCAATATACACGAGTGTGTAACTCCACATAACTAAAACTAAAATTCTTCAATCTTCACATGCTCACTGAGACTAACATAGTCATTGTACATGATCATGTAGGTCTATAGTTGCTTTAAATTTTCATTCCATTCCACGATTTTGATCATTAGTTTCTTTAAATCTTTATTCCATTCCACAATTTCATTCGAAATCTTCTCCTTTCGGTCCAAGAAGGCAATTATTACTTATAAATGCACTTGAAGAGAGTTAAGTGCCAAAAATACAACAAAACTATACAATATCAAGTAAAATACATTAAATATGGGTGTATAATTATAGTCAAATAAGCATTTATCAAACATCCCCACACTTAAGCTTTACGTATATCTATTTCTATATACATCTAAGGACTTCTATCTAAGTTTAAGGATGTTAATGACTCTAAAACTACATAGGTCAGGGAATATTTTTTCATTCTTGAACATAATATAGTTTCTTGCTTGCTAGATATAATAAAGATAGGCACAAAAGATAATTGTTCTCATCCTACAATCCCTTCTTCTTTGCCTATTCAAACCTCTCTTATCATCTATTAAAATTAAAAAATAAAACTTGGATACCATTTTCTCATCATAATTTGTAGGACTTTTTAAAATTAGGGCATACAAAGAAAAGTTGTTGTAGAGATTCCTTGGCCTATGAACAAGGGACACACCAACTTTTAATATCATACCCAAAATTCTTGAACCTTTCTTTTGTTTTAATCATGTGTTGAAAATGCCTTTAGGAAGAAAAAACTACTTTTGGCAGATTAAATCAAAGCCAAAATATGACACTTTAGATAACTAAATGTCTTTTGGGCTTAAAAATATAGTATCTTTCCCCTTTATTCATTTTACCATTAGCATTAGTTAGGTTTCTAAGGGTGTCTCCCCTCTTAATCAATAACAAATCTTAAACTTTCTAGTATCCTCTTCCACTAATAACTATCAATAGGTTTGGTTTTAATTTCTCAAATGTTTTTCTCCTTCAATTTGTGATTTCTAGTCCATTTAATCCATAAGGATGATCAACTGGTTGATCTAGTGCAAACAAGAACTTTTCTAACAATTTTATTTTAAGAGGAGTCCTTTGTTCTTTTAACTGACACATGCTTCTCCATGCTACCAGATTCTTCCTATTTCCTTTATGGATAGTTGACGATAAAATTCCTACATATTGCTTACACTTAGTACTATATGTGTCAAAAGGAAGATAATATACCATAATCTTTTAATGCTAAATAAAGCAAAACCTTAACAATTCGCATGTGCTAGCATAAATTTTCTTCTTGACCATTGCTTAATTCTTTGCACCATTTTTTTGATGAGAGGTAAATAATATTGAACTCGAAGGGATTTCAAATCAAGAGGAACAATTGACTGTCTTACAAGCAATGATTCCAAGTCCGCTTCCAATACATCAACTAGCTCTTGCCTTGTCTCTGCTATAACCCCTCCCACAAAAGCTGGATTTTTTTTAAATTCATGCTTAACTAAGATGTAGCATCAATTTCATCGATGCAAAATTTGGTCATTTAAACTAATTCCTTTTATCCTTCAGTGAAAAGCATCAAGTCATCATAAAAAATAAAATGAGTGATTTTGTTTGCCTACACTTCATATGAAACTTGTAGTTTAAATAGTTGACTAAAAGTCTTGACTAGTAATCTATACTAAGTAACAAAGATGTACAAGGACAGTAGGTCTCCCTGCTTCAGCGCCTTTCCTCCTATAAAATAATTTTCTAACCTGCCATTAATTAAAATGGAATATTTGGGAGAAGCCACAACTACTCTGATCCAATCCGTAAAAGCATCAAAGAAGCCAAACCTATATAGAACCTCAATTAGACACTCCCAATTAGGGAGTCATAACCTTTATGAAGGTTAATATTTAATGTATACATGAAAAATATAAGCTTTCCATTATAGCACTGGAGAAATTCTTGGGAAAGAATGATATTTTGATGCGTAAACTTGCCTTGCACAAAAGCCCCTTGTGCTTCACTTACTAGAAATCCCAAAACAATCTAGAATCTATCTATAATAGTTTTGTAATTGTTGTCAAAAGAATTAGGATTTTAAGCATTACAAGTGGTGGTTTAAAGCTAACAGATTATATTCTTTTATTCTTTCCTAAATTAAGATGTAAACAGATCTGTATGTAATTATTTTAAGGATTGGAAATCAATATATATTTTTGTATAAATGGGGAATTTCCCAATTAGAAAAGACACATATTTTTTTCTCCAAAAGCTTTAAGTTTGTTATGGTATCAGAGCCTTAATTCTGAGTTTTCATGTGTCTCTTGTTCTCTTGTTTTACATAGCCCTAGTACAATCTCTTGTCCTTAGTTATCTTGATCAAGTTCTCGCAGCCCCATGTCTTCAGACAAGTACGATTCCTTCTTGATTCGTTTTAATGGAAATAACTAATCAGCTTGTTCCACTTCAAGATATTTGCCAAAGGAAAAGATATATGGGTTCATGTTGATGGCCGTAAACCTACACCTGACAAAGACAAGGATGAATATGCCAAGTGGGACGTCAAGGATGCTCAGATCATAGCTTGGATTATAGGATCTGTCGAATCCAACATCGTCTTGAATCTTTGACCTTTCAAGACTGCAGCTGAGATGTGGACTTACCTTATAGTCATCAAAACACAGCTCGTAGATTCCAACTTCAACATCAATTATCTATTCTTTAATAAGATAGTCTATCTATTTCTAATTTTTACTCTAGTTTTATGAATCTTTGGGCTGAATATACTGATATAATCTATGCTACCTTACCTCCCGAAGGTCTTAGTGTTGTTCAACCTATCCATGAACTTGCGAAAAGGGATCAATTTCTTATGAAATTAAGATCTGAATTTGAAGGTACCATGTCCAATCTTAAGAATCAAGATCCTGTTCCCTCATTGGATTCATGTCTCAAATGATTTGTTTCAAGAGGAGCAACGCCTTCTTACTCAAACAGTCATGGAACAACAAAAATCCACCTTTGTTCTAGTGGCTTTTGCAGCATAAGGTAAACCAAGAGGCAGGGACATAAGTAATGTTTAATGTTTTTATTGCAAAGGATTTGGCCATTACACTTCAAATTGTTCCAAAAAACTCTATAACTATTGCAAAAAGGATGGCCATATTATCAAGGAATGCCTTATCCGACCCCCCAAGAAATCTGAAACAACATATATTACCTCAATTGGATCTTCTAGGACTGATGGTTCTATGGATGCAGCACCTCTGACATAAAATGTTCCTACTCCTATTCAAACCATGATCCCTGAAATGATTTATCTCTGCGTTCTCCACTTTAGGCCTCTCAGGTAAATCCTTTTCCAAATCATCTACTTGGTACTGTGATTCTGGGGCGTCCAATCATATAACAAATAATGCCAATTCCTAACCAATGTCAACAAATATTATGAAAATATCAAAATTCATACTGTTGGTGGCAACTATTTACCCATTACAGCCATCGGAGATATTTCTTCATCTTTAACTGATGTCTTTGTTTCTCCTAGACTTGCCACTAATCTTGTTTCAGTTGGTCAGTTAGTTGAAAATTAATGTAAAATGGAATTTTCTAAATCTGGTTATGTTGTGTAGGATCAATAGTCAGGGAAGATGATTACATGGGGGCCTAAAGTAGGACGTGTTTTTCCTCTCTAATTTCTGTTGTCTCTAAGTCTTTCGTTTCCTTTTCTCCCTTTTAATTTTGCTCATGTTGATTCTACAATTTGGCATAGATGTCTTGGACATCCAAACTCCAATGTACTCTATGCTTTGCTAAATTTTGGTTTACTTGGGAATAAACAGTCACTTTCTATTAATGTTGTCCAATTTGATTGCAATTTTTGTAAACTCAGCAAAAGTCAAACTTTGCCTTTTCCTACTCACACACCTAAGGTAATCCAACCTTTTGAAATGATACATATTGATTTGTGGGGTATGGCACCAATTACCTCTCATGGTAATTATAAGTACTTTGTTACTTTTATTGATGACTATAATCGTTTCACTTGGATTTATTTTTTGTATTCCAAGTATGAAGTGTTTTCTGTTTTCAAGCTTTTTCATGCCTATGTTCAAACCTAATTTTCTGCCCAAATTAAAATCCTACGTTCTAATAATGGGGTGAATATATATCTCATTTGTTTCAGGAATTTCCACAAACTAATGGAATAATTTCTCAAAGGTCATGTCCTTTAACCCCACAACAAAATGGGGTCGTTGAAAGAAAAAACTGTCACCTTCTCGATGTTGTTTGCAATCTTTTATTGGAATCATCTGTAGCCACTTGGTTTTGGCGTGAAGCTCTCTCCACCGTTGTCTACCTCATTAACAGATTGCCTTCTCCCTCATTGAATCATGTTTCTCCTTTCACTAGGTTACTTGGTCATCCTCCCAATTATTCTAACCTTCGTACCTTTGGTTGTGTATGTTATATTCAGCTTCCTGCACACGAACGCACAAAATTCACAACTTAATTAGTTAAATTTGCTTTTCTAGGATATTCTTTACATCAAAAAGGTTTTCTTTGTTATGATCCCAATCTGCATTGTGTTTGAATTTCTAAAAATGTAATATTTTTATAAAATCAGTATTTTTTTAACTCTCATCAAGATCCTCTTTCTCCTTCATTTTCTGTAGTGCCTTTCTTTACTAATTCTGCCGCAGATTCCCCAAATTCTAAACCATTTTTGGTGTATCAAATATGTTCTCTTGCCACAATAAATCAAACTTCTGCACCTCTAAAGCCCCCTCAAGATCATTCCCTTGCTGCTGATTCTATTATAGCAACTAATCATGACACTCGCAGACACAGTACTCGGGTGAGTAAACCCCCAAATAGGTATGGTTTTCCAAATCCTATATCTTTGACAGCAACCTCGTCTTATATTCCTATTCCCTCATCTTATAAATAGGCAATGGAACATGAGTGTTGACGGGAAGCCATTGAAACAGAACTTCTTACATTTGAAGAAAACTAGACTTGGGATGATGAACCACAACCTCCTTTCGTGAAACCCCTTAGCAGTAAATTTGTGTTTTCTATCAAGATTCATTCCGATGGATCCATAGATCGTTACAAGGCTCGGGTGATGGTTCTTGGGAATAAGCAAGAATATGGCCTAGACTACGAGGAGATCTTTGCACTAGTGGCCAAAATGACCACTGTGCGAACCATCCTAGCACTTGCTTCATCTCAATCATGGACTTTACTTCAAATGGATGTCAAGAATGCATTCCTACATGGAGATATCAAGGAAGAAGTTTACATAAAACTTCCATATGGTATGCCTACTTCCTCTCCTAATAATGTTTATAAATTAAAACGCTCTTTATATGGTTTGAAACAGGCACCCTCCTTGTTTTTTCTTTTACTTAGAGTCAATATGACTCCTTGTTTATGTGGGTGAAATTGTTATAACTGGTTGTGATTTAGAGCCCATCTCTAAGCTTCAGAAATTGTTGCACTCTACTTTGCAAATGAAAGACCTTGGCCAACTCACCTACTTTTTGGGGCTAGAGGTTCATTACTGACCTTAAGGTATTTTCTTGAATCAGCACAAGTACAATTAGGATCTAGTTCAATTAACTGGACTCATAGGTAGCGCTTTTGTTGACACTCTAATGGAAATTAATGTGAAATATCGATGTGATGAAGGAGAGCTTCTTAAGGATCCTAGTTTATATCAGAAGCTAGTTGGTAGTCTTATTTATCTAACCATCACTCACCCAGATATCTCTTATGTTGTTCACACTGTTAGTAAGTTCATGCAATCTTCTCAACATCTTCAACTCTCTGCAGTCTGTCGCATCATCCGATACATCCTTGGAACACCTCATCGTGTCCTATTTTCCCTATTGGTTCTTCACTCCAACTACAAGCCTATAGTGATGCTGATTGGGCTAGTTGTCACTACTGGATGGTGTATATTTCTTGGTGATGCTCTTATTTCTTGGAAATGCAAGAAATGAAATTTTGTATCCAAATCATCCACAGAGGTTGAATATCGCACCATGTCTACTGCATGTTCTGAGTTTATTTGGCTACGAGGTCTCCTTATAGAACTTGGTTTTTTACAAGGTCAACCAACTCCCTTACATGCTAACAACACTAGTGCTATCCCAATTGCTACCAATCTTGTCCACCAGGAGTGCACAAAGCACATAGAGGTTGATTGTCGCTCGATCCGCGAGGCCTATGATTGTCAGATAGTTACGCTACCCTCTATCTCCACCACTCTATAACTTGCAGATATCTTCACCAAATCCATGACACGTTAGCGCCATAATTTCCTTGTTGGCAAATTGATGCTTGTATATTTATCAGCGTCAATTTGAAAGGGGATGGCAGAAGAATTAGGATTTTATGCTTGATTTTAAGCATTACAGTTAGTGATTTAAAGCCAGCAGATTGTATTCTATTATTCTTTCCTAAATTAAGATGTAAACAGATTTGTAAATAACTATTTTAGGGGCTGGAAATCAGCATATATTTTTGTATAAAAGGGGAATTTCCCATCTAGAAAAGACATAGATTTTTGCTCCAAAATCTCTAAGTTTATCAATTACTTTGTAAATTGGATTACAATAGGAGATTGACATATACTCTTTTATCATTTTTGGATGGTCAACTTTTGGAATGAGAGCTATCACCATGGCCTTGATTTATTGTAACATTCTTCCATCGTTAAAAAAATCCACAATATCAATCACTATTTTATTTGAAATTATGTCCCATTCCTTTTTGTAAAAAACAATTGAAACTATTTGGGCCAGAAGCTTTATTATCTCCAATAGAGAACATAACTGTATGTAACTAGAGCTACAAGATTTTTACCTTGTTCTTTTATTAGTATGTTACATGATTGCAACACTTTTTACCTAGTTGCCACCCTCTAAGTATGAGTGGTTCCTACTAAGTAATTATATTATTGAATTACATGTTCTTTGTTCTTTCCTTCTTCCATAATTTTGGTACCTTCATCATTTAACAACATGCACATATTAACAGAATTCCTTTTATCAGCCAAAGATGCATAAAAGAAAGTGAAATTCTCGTCACTATATTAAAGCCATTTAGCTTTAACTACTTGTTTTAATTATAATTTTAAAAGCTTGCTTTCCAAAACTAGCTTATTAATGGACACCTTTTGGTTAACTATCAACTTTAGAAGCTATTGAATCTACTTAAGGCACTTTGCTACCATGTCCTTTCTCTTTTGCATTTTATTAAATTTCTTTCTATTTAGTTTCTAAAATTTAGGTTTAAGTTTTTTCAGTATATTGATAAGCTTGTACATAGCATAGCCCTCAATAAACTATCTCTATACGTCGACAGCTATCTTAAAAAACCTACATCTTTAGCCTAAATGTTTTTGAACTTGAAATGGATTCTTTTCAAATCAATTCTCCTATCCCAGTGTAGGATAATAGGATTGTGATCGGAGAGCCCCAAAAGTATCAAACACAACAAAAGAATTTGGGAATTGATGAAGCCAATTTTCATCAACCATAACTCTATCCAATTTACAATATGTGTTTTTATTAGATTAGATTATGAGCTAGCCGTAAAATCTCAAGTCTTATAAATTATTTTGCTCTAAATAATCATATAATTATGTTCATTTAGTGATAGTACTCCCTTTCTCTATGAACTTTTTGTCCACATGTAGAATAACATTAAATTCCCTAAGCGATGTCTAAAGAGCTCTAATAGTAACACAATATATATAAGCTTGTGTCACAGTGTAGCCCTTTTGGTATTTTCATTAGGTGCATAGACAAAGCTGATAAAAAGATTGGTATTTCTGCTCCTAGGAGTGACAAACAGTGAATAAATTGGTTGCTCTTCTCAAGAACTCTTACCACTTCTTTATGTTTTCAATTTTTTTTTTTTGCAATTTTTGTCTTCGTACACCACTCAATGCCAATATTGGATACTTGATGTCAAAAGGCTAATATTTATTTCCCTAACTTGTATCTCTAAAATAGGGAAAATGGAAGCTCTATACTATATAGCTAACTGCAAAATAACTTTTTGTTTTAGGGGTCATACAGTCCCTTAATATTCCATGCAATTATGTTAAGATTGTCCATTTGACATAGAGTTTAAAAGAGGTATATCACCTCTATATATCTACCCATCAACTTTATTTCCACTCATCAAAATATGAATAACGTCATTTGTAATTAATTGATTGTGCATTACTCCTTTCTCTTTGTTAACCTGGGGTCTCTTTGATTTTTTCTCCTTAGCATATACTAGCCTTCATTGTTATCCTCCTATTAAGCTAATGAAGAAGAGGAATCTACCTAAGGTAGGTCTTGAGGAGGATCTTTTCCTATTGTCACAACTTTCATATGAGGCTCCTCTCCTCTATCCACTTTTTGGACAAATTTTATAACCTATAAATTTTTTTTTGAAAAGTTAAATATTACCTTTCAAAAGAATGTTACATAGGGATTTTACCAAAATAACCTACATCTTTACATTCCTTTCAAAAAATAGAAACACTTACTTGTTAGGCTTACTATCATTACTAATTTACGCAGACAACCCCTTTGACCTGTTATCTGTTCCCTATAGAGGTTGAATTTTTCTTCATTTACAATGGGAGGACTCGAAGATTAGGGTTAGCTCTCTAGTAGAGCTTAATGGTTCTTTGCACCAATGAAGGTTTTCCTCCATTAACCTTTCCTTTGTTTTTTTTTATTTTATTGAAGCATTAAAAGGTTCCTTTCTGACCATATCTTGTACGTGTATATACTTAGATGAACTACGATTATGTCCCTCTCTTCAATTTTTATGGTTCTATCATCTTAGAGCCATCAAATTACTATTGATAGTTCAAAGATCCTCCTTCGCAAGTTGGTTCTTTTTTGAATATCTATACCTATTTCATGTAATTGTAATTGAAGAATAAATGAGTAATTGATTCCTTTTCTTTTCTAAATAATTCACATGTATCCTGGATATTTAGGAATCTAATTTCATCTTTAGTGCTTAGAACATTCTTCATTGCTAACTATAAAAGGATTATTGTCTTAGGTAATTAAGGTGTGTTATAGATTACTTGATGCCACGTAAATTTATCCCCTCTATTCCTTAGCAACTTTCAACAAGAATTTTTTGTGAATTTTCCTGTAGAGTGCACTAACCATAAATATATGTCCTTTACCCCCATCTATGGATTATATTCAAGGATTGAGTAGGATGGGTTAGGTGGATAGTTACACCAGTTAGACAACATTTGTTTCTAAGGTTAGAGTGAAGATTAGGCCTTTTTCATATTACCTACTTTGCTTTTGATGTATCTCCCAAAGGTATCTTTAGTTTTGATTAGTTGTTCCATAAACCATGAACTATTTTTTGCCTTATCCATCTCCCAAATGCTTTCATTTTAAAGCACATAAGTTTTAATCCATCTTGCTCATAAGGTCTCTTTGCCTTCAAGTAGCCTCCATATTCTTTTGGTAATAGGACTTTATTTGTGACAATGATTTCAGTGATCCCTAGTTCCCACTTATCCAAAGGCCTACATACTTCCTCCCATTTAACCTTAGCCAACACTTTCCCTTACTTCCTCCCACGCTATAACAAAGCCCTCATTAATGTTTCTATTGACCTTATTATGCCTTTAGAGAGAATTACGTGAACTGACTAGTAGATGTGAAGTGAATTGAGGACAACCTTAACTAGTGTTAGTATGTCAGCTAGTGATAGTTCCTTGTGAGTCCAATGGTTGAGTCTTTTTTAGATCTTCCTCACCAGAGGGATGCAATCCCTGTGCATTAGTTTTGTAGTGGATATAGGTAGCCCTAGGTAGGTGATAAGAGGTTGTTTCACTTTAAAGCCTAAAATTCTTGCCAACCATTCAACATCTACCATTACACTTAAGAAGAGGATGAACAGTTTTTTTTTATGTTCACCACCAACCTCGAGAGGTCTTTGAAGTGTTGTGGAGACTGTGTCTATAGATCTATCATTTGCCTTGCAACAAAGTTAGGAGATCATCTATAAAAGAATTCTTTACATTTATTATGATATTCAAACCTTACGTTATAGGCTATATTGTGATTTAGTAGCCTTAATAAGGCCTTCATACATAGGATAAAGAGATATAGGCATAGGGGTCCCTTTGTGAATCCATACAATTTTTGTCCTTTCCAATGCGCAGACGTAATATTAAGAATACTTTTAAGATAAACATGATATTAACGACACACTATATGTTATGACATTAAATATATTACTAAAAGTTCAATATATATATAAGTTTATGTTTTCATTGGAAGATAATAAATAAACTTAAATAATCATATTGCCTCATAAAGTAAATACATATTTATTTTTTGTTAGTGTGAAATTTTTAGTTAGACAATAAATGATTAATATTATTACTTACTATTTGTTCATATGAAAATTTCTATTATTTGTGGATTTTATTTGCATTAGAATATATTCAGAAGAATATGAACATTTTCTAATTTTCTTATAAAAGGATATAGTATTGTAAAGTTATCACAACTATTTTAATTTTAATTTTATATCATAGATTTAATTACAATAAAACACGCAATAAGATATATATCCATGGGTAGTATTAATTTTGATCACTGGAGACAACTATGAATTCTATTAGAAGTAAATAAATGGCAACTTCTGTACTTGTTGGTGAATCAAGCTTCTACTTGTAGGTCCCCACAAATAAATTCCTCTTTCACAATTAAGCTAAACATTTTTAGTAAATCTTTGTCATGTAAAAAGGAGAAAAAAGTAATGCGAAATGTAAATTTACGAATTAAATTTCTTGAGAAAAAAGCGCAAAGAGCAACATTTATATTCATAATGAAAACTGTCTCTCATCTTGAAAAATGAAATTGATTCTCTGCATTTATGTTAACTTCAGATTTTAAACATATTTGTTACTTAACCATATTGAATTTTTACAATTGAAATGGGACATGATGTTAGTTTATGCCCTAAAGCCAATCAATTAGTTGTAGTTTAGTGACAAAATAATTTAAAGACATTCTTTATCTTATACATGATTAGATTTATATGAACTAAAATTCCATTCTTAAGCATTTCATTTACTGTCGTGACATATTCTATTTACACTTCATTGACCCAAAATTACATTCTTAAGCATTTCAATTACTGTCATGCCATATTCTATTTACACTTCATTGAATTTGGGGTCTTTTAAAGAAACACGTGTTATAATTCAATTGGCAGATAGATTTAATGCTTATCCTGAAGGGGTTGTAGAGGATGTATTGATGCAGGTTAACGAATTAGTTTTCCCATTTGATTTTTATGTATTGAACATGGAGGGAGAACCTTCACCTAATTTAACACCAATCCTTCTGGGTCGACCATTTTTAAAAACATCAAAAACAAAGATTGACATGGATGCAGGGATATTGATTATGGATTTTGATGGTGAAAAAGTTCTCTTTAATATTTTTGAAGGGATGAGGTACCCTAGTGATGTTCGTTCTATTTTATCTATTGATGTCATTGATTGCTTATCTCAAAAAAAATTTGATATGAAAGGTAAGGATGAGTTAGAAGTCATTACTTGCATAAGTTTAGAGGAAAACTCTTTGCAAACTTCTAACTTATTTATTGCAAATGAGATAGAAAAAATTGTGCTAGTATTGTAATCACTACAATCAATGCCAAAAAGGCACACACTTTCAAATATTCAATTGCCAATATCTTATATGAAATCTCTATCTTCAATTTTGCAGGCACCAACCATTGAACTAAAGCAATTACCGGAGCACTTGAGCTATGTATTTTTAGGAGAAGGAGAAACACTTTCAACAGTCATAGCAAAGAATCTAACCAAACCTCAAATGGAAAAGGCAGAAGTGGAGACACCTGAAGACCATAATTTTGTCACGTGAGGAGGAAAGCATAGAGTCGAGCGAGCTACAATAGAAAAAGGCTTTGTTTGGGAGGCAACCCAAGGAAAATTTATTCCTTTTCATTTACATTCTCGCATTTTTTGTTTATGTTAAATGCTCCATTTCTTACATTTGATTTTACATTGGGGACAATGTAAGTTTTGAGTCTGGGGGTCGGTTAGTTTTCATGTATGTTTTTAAGCTTGTTTGTTGGTTATGTGTGTTTTTTAGGTGTTTTAAAAATCAAACAAACAAACAAACAATTCCTCTTTTTCTATTGCTATTAAGACTATATAGTCATAATTAGATAGGGAATTGACTAGAAAAATTCATGGCAACTTGAGCATGTACTTTTACTCTTGTGATTGGTCAATATCTATTATCTTTAGAAGAGTAGTGACCAGTGGGTAGACACAAGTCAGTGAGATTTTGAGCCTTTATAGACTGACACATCCATATCAGTCTCATTGTCTTTTATTTATGTGTGACCTTCATGATGTGTATATCCTAACTTTGCTTTTATTTTCTATTCAAGACCACATTTTTATCATATACATTAACATGGAAATGATATAGGGAACTTTTATTTCATAAGCTACATTAACCAACAACCTACATATTGATATGAATTTTCCTTTTGATAAGCCCCCTAAAGCTTTATTTGCCTTTTCTTTTTGTGCTAACCACATTTCATGCCTTAAACCTAACTAAATGTCCTACCCAATCCTTAAAGCTAGTGGAGAATTTGTTAATTGTTTATGATTGTGGATGCATAAAAGTATAAGTATGGGGGTGTGCATATATGTAGGTTTGTTATAATTGTTGGAATGTCATTTTCAATCTTGTCAATGAATTCCAATGTTAATATAGCAATTTGGTTTACACGGTCGTATGTATACTTGCACAACCGTGTATCTTTGCAAATTTTTGATTGGTCATGCATAACCTTGCATATACCCAGAAGCCTAATTTTTACTATAAATTGAAATTTTAAGAGGTCAAAAAGGGGAGAATCATTTTTGGAGCACGAGAAAGGGCATAAAATTGACTTCCTTAGAATCTATAGAGGGTTAATCTTTCTTCTTCTAGTTCGAAGGTGAAATCGATGTTGAGTATCACACTTGAGTATATCGTCATTGTGCATTGTTGAATCTTTCTCTCTCAAGGGATTTTTTATGTTATTCTTTGCTTATTGATCTGGGTATTTGTGTAAGGATGATCTGAATGCTTCTATTAGATTGTTTTTATATAAACCCATTGCTAAAATTTCAAATATAATACATAATAGTTGTGTTTTAGATTCATTTGTGGTAACTAATGGTGTTGAATCATTAGGAATAACGTCATATGGGTTAAATGACCTGAGCTTGTATGGTTGTTACCTTGATTGATCTGTTTTTCTTATTTGTAATGCAATTGTCTGACTAAATCTAGAGAGCTTGTTCTAGGTAGCTAGGTTTAGTTAAAGAGTTTATTTTGATTCAACGCGATTTAAGGAAAAACTGGAGTTAACAGAGCTTATTATTAATCTATTATCGATAGTTTTTAAGAGAGTTGAGAAAACAATAACACAATGATGTATGTTTATTTGTGTGTAGGCTGAGATTGAAATAAGAACCAGATTCTAAAATCATTAATCAATTTTCTCACTTTTACACTGCATACTTTGATTTGCTTTCATTAGTTCAATTTTAATTTGTTTTCTTAATTGCATCAAACCAAACCCCCTTTATACATATAAATATAATTTAGAAAAGTGATTTGATTTAATATTTGTGGAATCGACCTAGACTTATCACTAGTTATAGTTCTAAGTTTAGTTATTTTTGTTGTAGTGTTACAACATACTACCAGCGTTTGACGTCGATACTACTGGCGTGTGCAATGATTGCTTTTAACTGAATGCACATACCTCATTGAAAGGTTCTGGCGCATGTTTAAAAATATATTTTAAGCCTTCTTTTAATTAAAATTAAGTAGGTTTAGACCCTAATAAATTTAGAAAAAAAATTAATTGTTTTCAAAGGGTTATTTTATCAGGAATGTTTTGTAATTTAGTTTAATTTTTTAACGAGTTGAAATCAGTGTTATGAGTACCAGACTATACTGGCCCAAAACCAATACCGATATTTTGACTTTGGTACCGGGTTTGAATACCGGTCGGTACCGATCCGTTTCGGCTGTACCGGCTGGTATTCAAAATACCGACCGGTACCGAAAATTTAAAAAAATTGGGGGGAATTTTTTGCAAAATTTTCAAAAATGTTTAAAATCTTTCTCCCACCCTCCTACCTCTCCTTTCCCCCTTTTTTTCAAAGTTTTTAAAATAATAATAAATATTTTATTACTAATATTTATTATAAATTAAATAAAACTTAAAAATAAAATATTTTATTTTTATTACTAATAAATTATTTTTATTTAAATTTATTTTAATATTTTATATAATATTTATTAATAAAGTAT
>JAOTAX010000197.1:27605400-27620303 GCA_025629825.1 Erythroxylum guanchezii
TGATAAAATACAAAAATTTGAATTATTTTCATTATTTTACAATAAATTATTATATTTAGATAATTATTATATATAGATAATTATTATATATAAAAATAATTAGAATTTAATAAAGATGTATAGAAAATTTAATTGTCATTATTATTTATTATTAAGATTTTTGAAAATATGGTTGATGTAAACAGTAAACTAGTAAAGTACACAGTACAACAATACAATATACTAATGGACTATTTTGTAAATTTTAAAAATTTTAGGAACTATTTTATAAATTTAAAAAATTACCCGAAACGGTACCCGGTACTGACCAGTACCGGTACAGTTTTGTTCCAGAACTCAATCTGACACCGAGCCCGGTATTGTATTCATGACTTTGGTTGAAATATTAAATTAAATTAGTTATAAAATTCAATTTCAAAATCAAAGTAATTATTGTTCTTAGTATGATTAAGATTAATAATTACATAACATTAATGATTATATTGATTCCTAATTAATTTAGAAAAGTATTTTCTAAAATTAGAATTAATTAGTTTCAATTAGATTGAATTAATTAATTAAATTCTTTAAAATTAAGAAAAAATTCTTAAGTAATTAGCAATGGTGTTTCTTATTAAATTTATTCTTTTAATTTGATTGAGACGAATTAAATTTATTCTTTCAATTTATTTAGAGGATTATTATTCATTTTTATTTAAAATTGTTTCTTTATTTATGAATAATAAGTTTCTTGATCTTTTAGAATAGATGTTTTCTTGATTAAAATTTGAAAAGTGCTTTCATTTATTAATTAAGAAAAATATGCTTTCTTTACTATTATGAAAATTGTTTTCTAATTTATTAAAGAAGTATTTTCTATTTAATTAAATAAATAATATAAAGGACTTTCTTAATTAAATTTGAAAGGTGTTTTTATTTAATTTGACAGTAGTTTCCTTTTAATATTAGAAAATAATTTTCTAATTAAGGAAAGTAATTTCTAATGAAATTAGAAATGGTAATTTCTAATTATATTAGAAAGAGTTTTCTAATTGGGATAGAATGTACTACTTGTGTAATTTTTTAAAAGGTGTTTTTCTAAATTATAATAAGTAAAAGCATAATTTATTCAAAATTGTTTTCAATTAAATCTTTTCAAAGGAGTCAATATAATTAGAAATAGTTTCCAATTAGATTTGAAAGTTGTTTTCAAATCAAATTGAATTTCTATTTGGAATAGGAATTTAATTCAATTAGGAATCAATGAATTTGATTTGATTTGATTTTCCAAGGAGTTGGAAATATTATTTTAGATTATGAAGATCAATAACTTGAATCAAACGAAGCTTGATATTTTATGTATATAATTTGATTATGAGTATATAAGTTGTATACTTTATTTATATGTTTGATATGTGTGTGTGTGTGTGTGTGTGTGTGTATGTGTGTGTGTGTGATATTTTACATGCAATTTTGCATTTGATGAGACAAATAAAATTAAATCCATTGTTAAAATATTAAGTACATGTTGAGAATGTGAATGTTATCTTCCATTATTATAAAAATAAAACAAATTTATGTTTATTATTAGGCTTGTTGAGCAAACTCAAGGTCTCTTTAACCTAAATATGTTTAGTCTTATAATGGCGGGTACTACTTAACTAAATTTGTGTTATTTGGATGAGTAAACTCCTGTTCACATGAATTTAGAGGTAGGGTTATGAATGATATATAAGATATATTTTGACAAGAGTTGTCACTTAACAAATCTAGGAGTCATATAAGATGTGGTTGATAAAGTTTTTATTTACCTAATTTAAGTTTAGTTGGTTTGTTGAGCAAACTTAAGATGAACCATATTTGAATAGGATCTTAGCCTAGTAGAAAGATTAGAGTAATCTTTCCAAATAGTAATGAGGGCTATTATTTCGAATAAATAGTAGAAGTAACCAAATACATTATTAAAGTTTTAATCTCATTTGGTGGTCATGACATATAATTAATTACTTGCTTTTCTTACATTTCTATTATATTCTAAGTAGAATTTAGACATAGGATATGTTTGAGAAGAGTTCTCGAAGTTAAATAGAAAATTGTGTGCTAATTATGAAATTTTGATATAATCCATATTAAGGATTCAATGACAAAGTTTTACAGATATGTCAAAATCATATAGATAACAAAATGTAATGACATTTTGAGTTCATTCATGTCTCATAAACTTTGATGATAACATGTAAGATGTATGTCAACACCATGATAGCAAGATGCAATAGATTACATAAAGTAGAGTTGAAACGTATAATACCTTGTTGGAATTGTTTCACTTAATTTAGCCTACTAGAAGCATAATTGTGGACCATAATTAAAAGGGTTTGCTATAGTATGATAATAGTTGTCATAAGAAGAAAATGATTACATAACTTTTCTGGCTTATACAAGATGTGATAAAAATCATATGTGTTTCTAGTTTATGGTTATGAGTATTTGATACTGAATTTAGATTCAACATTATTATAATGTTCAAAGCATGATAAGAAATAGATTGTTAAGTAAAAATAGTTGATCCAATTTTATACAAATTGTTTGTACGTGCTGGATCAAAAGGAGACTTATGCTTAACATAAGTGGGACGAATATAGAGTTGGATAATCGAGACTATCCTTTTATGCCATATTGGTTAAATCAACATAATAAGAATTATATAGTTACATATAAGGATTTGTTTATCCTTTTAACTATGAATTGTATGAAACTTACGAAACTTGTCAAGTTGGAAAATAGCTAAATCAACCTTTGGTGATAGGATGATGATGGTATTGATCTGTGACATAATAATATGTTTTAAATGAAATGTTGATTTAAAATTTTGGAAAGTTCAAATTGTTTAAATCTAAGTAGAAATCAAGCATTGAACATGCGGAAGTGCTTCGATGAGATCGTTATGGTGAATTTTAAATTTTCGATTATCTATAAGGAATGAAATTCTCTAGTGAATACCTTAATAACAAATTTCCAGTTTGGATTTATGTAAAAAGTAAAATACAAAATGAGATATTGTATGATGGAATATTATTTCTTGTATAGCTATGCCTAGTACAATGACTTACCTTTAATAATTCCAAGTAAATCAATTAACAAGGTTTCATATTAGATATGAAATTCTAAATCTTCAAAAGAGTCAAAGTTAAAGATTTAAGGATGTGATGCTTGGTTGAAGCATACATTATCCATTAAGTTTAGAACTAAATTAGAAAAGGTTATAAGATATCTAAAAGGTTGGATATAATCTTACAGATCTATTAAACAAATTATTTGATTCAATGTATACTTATAGGAGAATAGTTCTCAAGATAAGTAGTGTGAATAAGATGAAATTTGAAAAGTTCAAATCTTATCACAGAACATCCAATTGGAACTAATGTCTCTATTGATACATTTGATGTATAGTTGAAAGGCTATGAAATGTTGAAAGATTCACTTTCATGATGAACTCAAAGAGATTGTTTTAGAGATGATCGTGAATTTATCATGTCTACAAGAAGATTAGTGGGAATATGTTTGTCCTCTTTAATAGGAGTATATAGAGACATATTGCTTATAGAGAACAATAATTATAATTCTCAATTGTTGAAAACATAATTGTCCAAGAACGACTCTTGTTGGATATGAAAAGGTAGCAACTTAATTATGGGAATTAGATCTATAGAGATAGATTAGAAGTTGTTCACATGTTCTAAGTCCAAGTACATAGATAATGTACTAAAGATGTTTATTATTTGAGATATTAGATACTTGTGAAGTATTAAAGATATCAATTATTCTAAATATAAATTGATATTTGAGTTCAAGAAAATGAGGATATTTACTTTAGAAGTAAATCCTAGTTAAGTTTATTTTAGTTAAGAACAATATCATTCAAGATTGGAAAGGTTCCAATGTAGCAATGATTGTTAATTAAGCCATAATACATAGCAATGATTGTTAATTAAGCCATAATACATTTTTCATTTAGTGGAAATGATTAATTGGATTAATAAGTTCTTTAATGAACTTGATATAGTTCCTTACATTGTTCAACACGGTAATGCACTGTAGAACATTAGATCCATTAGGCATGCACAAGGAGCTAAGGTCTCATCAAAGATTTAAGTATGTATGTAGGCAATTTTTCTTAATTATGATGATAATTAAGATGAAAGTTGTAACATTTAGGTAAGTGTTCACTGTAGAGAATCTTCTCATTAGGCCATTATCCCAGTAGTAGTATAATCGTTATATGGTAATATGATATCAAATACTTAAACGATTGGCTTAGTGCAAATGGCAGATTGTTAGTTTATGCTCTACAGCCAATCAATTGGTTGTAGTTTAGTGAAAAAAATATTTTATAGACATTCTTTATATTGGACATGTTTAGATGTATATGATAAAGTTCACGGGCTAATTATAAATTGCAAATGAAATTATAACGAGATTACAATTATGATATTCATATTGCATTTATGTATTATCCGTAAATTGTTCCTAGTCATTGTTCTGTTAAGACTGGACATTAATAGAAAGTAAAAAGACTAGCACACATTTTGTTTTCCTTATAAAGAAAGTAATCGATCTCATAAGCTAAAATATGAAGATACTTAAAACAAATGTGTGGGTTCTTGTTAGAGAACAAATTCACTGAATTGACTAATATGAGAAATCCACTTGGAACATTACTTGTATATCTATAGAAATTCTCTTATTGTGATGATTGTATAAGTGATCATCTAACTTGAGGTCTCCAAAGTTATCTTATGTAAAGATTGTTGTGTTTTGATACTACTTATGACCTATTCTAATCATAGATTGTTCAGTTGGTAGTCATTGAATGTAACATAAACTATATGGAAGTAGTTATGTAATCAAGATAAGATTCACACCTTAAAGTAATTAGGGAGAATGTTTCATTGTTTTCGATTAGTATTAATTCGGAAAAGTTTTGGCCAAGGTGAAAAGACGCTTTGTAAATAATTTACAAATGTCGTTAATTGAATCAATAACTAATAGTAGAGAACTAATATGATTGGACTCAAAAAGAATAGGCATTAATTTCATTATCTGTCTAATCAAAATATTGTATGATGAAATGATTGAATTATATGGAAACAAAAATCATACACGGAAAGGTTAGTCAAAACTACTTTAACATTCCTAAATATTTGGGTGGTCATGATGCATTACTAGGCTTCAATCTTGATCTATGATTATAAATTGTATAATTAGATAATTAAAGATAAATTAAAAGGAGTTTTTATTTATCTAATTATAATTATGAATTATAATTATAATCTATAATCTATAATCATTGCCGACATATTTGAGAATATAATGGCTCTCACATAAAGAATGAGTTGAAGAGATCAAAGAAATTTTATCAAGTTGGAGTTGGTTGTAAAGTTTAAGAAATTTTATGATTAAATAGGAGATATTTAATAAATAAAGATCAGTATAAGATATTGAATTTTATTTGGTCATAATTGATAATTAATTAGAATTATTTGTAATTCTAATTAAAGTTTAATCGAAATTAGAATTTAATTTCAATTAAATTATTAAAATGTCCAAATTTTATTATAAATAAGCTTAAATTGTAATTGAACTAGCATTTCTTGCTTAATCTTTTTGTAAAAGTTACAGTTGAAATGGATCAGTTTTGGAAACAGTTCGAGGAATACAACAAAATAAAGATCAAGTTTTGAAATAAGGTACGAATTATGATTTATACTTTATTATGATTTATGCGTGAATCATTTTATAGAATTAAAATGATAATAATTTTGAAAAAATTAAAGCAAGAAATAATTTTTTAATTATTCTGCTGCTCCGATCGGAATTTTATCTTATTCCAATTTCTCGTCACATGAAACTGGTGCATTACACTGCATTGCATTTGCAAAGAAGCGCAGAATAACACGGTCCTTCAAACATTAACAGGGATTAAGGAACAATTTATTCTAAATTACCGATCCGTGAGCCGTGGTCGAAATTGATTGAGGCACAAGTGAATGTCAGTGTCTCGGGTACAGGGATCCAGAACTGGGTCAGCGAGTCTTTATTACAGAAGCGCGTTAAAGGACTTCTAATTGTAACATGCCACTTTCAGGACCAGGTCTAAGGTTTGATTTACAGAATCACGTAACTTCAAACGGCTGATCCTCTTTTTCCAACACGGTTTTCTCAAACATCATTCGTTTTCGTTCTATTAGTCGCCTTAATGAAAAGTTTCTATTACTTGCCTTTGAATGATTGACCATGTCTGATTGGTGATGATTTGTTTAATTGATCCAATTGATCGCACTAACCCCTTCAAATAAGCTAGAGCTGGCTGACTTTTTCAAAAATGTCAGTTATCGTCTTTTACGGGGCCTTTAAATTTTCAACACTTGTGAGGATGACTAAGAGACTTGGGAATTTCTGCATATCGTAAACTCGACGTTCAGTCATTTAGTCGTTAACTTGCCTGCTTTTCTTAGCGCCCCTTTTGTACGCTGGCGCCTGTATAAATACAGACTCGCAACTTATTCATCTTCAGTACAGCAGCTTGATCACTTATCACCTCCTCTCCTAATACACACCCGTATTCCTCTATACTATACCTAAATTCTCTCTTTTCTGTCCTTAAAATGTGGAACTCTGTTAACGTAGGTGTTAACAAAATACTACGTGAAACTATGAAAGGCTTCGGAAAACCTGTATATAGAGATGACTTAAGCAAGAAGCCCTCATATAAAAAGAAGAGTGGTTACTGCTTGGCTAACAGTAAGAAACCATCCACGTTTCTTAGTGCAGAAGTTGGGAACAAGTTGAGTTCTGCAGAAGATAAAGGTGTGATAAGGGTAAAAGTTAAGATGACGAAGCAAGAAGCGGCTAGATTCATGTCAAAGTGTAAAGATGGTGGTGTTCTCGGATTCAAGGATGTCGCAGAGGAGCTCTTACAAATCCCAGTTCATCGAATTACCGTCACGTCCCCCTCTACCGGTAGCTATGGAAGTCTTGGCAGTATTCCTGAAGAGTAGTAATAGTACACCCGAAAGCAGATTGCTGCTGTTGTTTGCTTGATTATGCGAAACTACTCCACCTAGAAACCTAATTGTTGGCATTTGTAGTTCAAATTATAATCAAGTTTTTGTTAGTACCTAGTTATTTAAAATACAGTATACAGACAAGACTTATGGTTATTTAGCATATCACGAGTATATCGAGTGCTCCATTAGGTCAATATCTACACTGATTCATAGTTCCGACGCCTGAGTCGCTCCAATTTAAGTACATGAAATAATATGACAGTTCAATTAAGTCTTCGACCTGTCGATGTCGAGAGGACAAGTCCAGAGACGGATAACTAATGAGACTTCGTGTAAGTAACTAAGGAGACGTAGTAAACGAATGATGTCATTGTGCTTTTAGACTTTGAAGAATTAAGATTGATAGAATTATTATTCTACACACAGGTAAGGATGCCAATGAGCTAGCGGTGTCGCTAACTTTTTTAAAATTATAAAATAATATCTTTTTTAAAAATTAGATTAAGACGGGTTGTTTAGGTTTGCCCGAATTTTAACTTTTTAAAACAAAAATACTTAGTTTTCAAATAGAATTGTTACTTTTTGATGGTATTGGACCAAAATTTACTAGAATTTTTTTTCAAAAAAGATGTTAGCAAAGTCATGCATTCTAACTTTTGAACCCACCATTAAAGATAAATCAATCTTTCTCCCAATAATATAAATTAAGTATTTCTTGAACTAAATTGTAAAGATAATTATATTATAAATAATTGACGCCAATGGTATCACTTAACTTATTCATATTTAAAAATTATATTATAAATAATAATATAATTTTTAAATATGAATAAGTTAATTGATACCATTGGCGTCATTTTCCCGTAACAAAACTAACAAAGTATATCAAAAGGATGACATATGAATTTATTTGGTATTATATTGAAACAACATACATATGTCTTCATTGAACCGTGTAATTAACGACATCATGTAAATCTTACTTTACACATCACCGTTGGTCTCAAGCTGGACATGCTCTTCTTGCTTGCCTCCTACTCTCACTTTACATGAAGGAACTAGGATAAATTTATTACGTTCAAACAATTAATTGACGATGAAAATGTTAATTTTGGTTAATTCTAGTTAAACAATGTATGGATGCCAATTTATCTTTTAACCTTCAATATTTTCCCTTTTTTTTTAAAAAAAAGGATCTCAACCATGGATGTAGGATTTTGCGTATATTTATGCATAATTGGAAGTTTAAAGGGAGGAAGAAAAATAGACTCTAGCTTTCTTTTGGGCTTGAAATGTGTGATATTATGAAAATACCAATTTTTATTGTTTTTTTAATAAAAAGAATTTTCATTTATAAAAGGTAAATAGATACGGAAAATCTACAAAACATTCATAGGGATTGATCCTAGTCACAACAGAATTTTACAACTCCTAATCCAATTTTTATTGTTGTTTTCTTCGATTTGTCTCCATGAATGTGCTTTTGGTTCTGGTTCAATCTAACGTCTCCAAGAATGTGTATAGTAGATGCTGGTTGCATGGTATGATAGTTTAGGTCTATTGTTCAAATTTTTATCTTTTAAACTTTATCTCACATTTGTATTTTCTCATTTTCTATAATAGTTAATCTATAATACATAATATACACTACAAGAAAAATGTCATTTAGCGACAGAAATTACCAACAGAAAATGTTTGGATTTCGTCAGTAATAAAAATTAGTGACAGAATATTCCGATGGACAGAAGCGTCAAAAAAACGACTGTCGGTAAATTTGTCGACGGAAAGTCGGTAAAATTATTGACAGAAATCCAATTCTGTAGGTAACTTTACCGACAGTGACTCTTTGTTCCGTCGGTAAATATCTTACATTTTACCGACGATTTTGGTATTCCGTTGGTAAATATAATAAATTTTATCGACATTATTGTATTTTCCGTCAGTAAATAATTTTAATTTAAAAAAACCGACATTAAATGAATAAAGAGAATCTAATATTGCCCATTGTAATAGTAGTAGATGTAACAATAGATGTATGTAATTGTTTCTCTATTCTTTTCTCCCTACGGTTAAGGGTATCAAAATCAATATACAGCCACACACACACACACACACACACACACACATATATATATATAGGTGGTCTGCTATGCTTCTGCATACCAACATGACTTTACATGTTTAAATGCTCTGGAATGAAGATTCTTACAAGCTGTGACTTGTGTAGAAGGCTTTACAACAACTTCTTTGTTCTACTACCAGCAATTTTGATGGGAGCTAAAAACAATGTTCTGAACTATTTAGCTTCTTTAAGCATCCACAGAAAGAAGAAGAATTTTATGCTAATCTTCTAGCACTATTGAGGATCAACAGATGTAAAATTTTGTTTGTAAAACTAGAGTGGGTTTAAATACTCACCTGAGCTTGATAAGGAAAAAGTTGCTTTTATGTTATTTGGTTCACAATACTTGAAGAAATAGAAATAGAAATAACCCCATACAATTATACAAGAACGACATATAATAAGTGGTATCACAAAACAAATAATATTTTCAAGACATCCAATCTTAAACCGAAAGGAATTGACAATTTGATGATACCATAAGCATGTGTGCAATAACCAAATCTAATATGATATTTGAGAGAGATACATGCTAGTGATGTTGTCATTCAATATTTCAACACTAAAAAATCTGCAATACTACTCCATATGTCATTGCTTTTTTTTACATAGTACTAATAATAACACCATTCTCATTTCTTATTTCGGTATTTAGTATGCCCTTCCTAAAATCCTACTTCTTACTTGTTCCTATCAATCAAATTTAATTCGATTCTTATCAACCCTAGTAGTATTGTGCTTTTATATAATATATTTATTTTGGTATATTTTCAAATAAAAATATTCTAATACCCTAGAGGTTAGACTACTATTTGTACGTTACCTAAAGATATAAGACCAAAAGCTCCACAAGATTATACATTCCAGTATCATAGTATATGAACAAGAACCACTATCATAGATCCTCAATTGGGAAAATTGCTACTATGATATCAATCCCATGGCAGGATCAGTTTAAAGTTAAAGAAAACGATGTCGTTTGGTTTAAAATTACCGACGAAAATTTTCGTAGGTTAATTTTTTCAAAATTTTTATTCCGCCAATAATTCCCGCCTTTTTTATCGACGGACATCTTATACCGTTTCTAAATCTCCCTTATTTACTGACGAAAATCTTATACCAACGCTAAAGCCCCCTTATTTACTGATATTTAGTGACAGGTATTAGTACTGCCGCTAAATGAAATTTTCCTGTCGACTTTACCAATAGAAATGGATTTTTTATCGGTAATTTCCAACGGTTTATTTTCCATCGATAAGTTTCTGTCGCTAATTCTTAATTTTCTTGTAGTGATAAATTATTTGCACTACTTGGAAAAACAAGATTTCTTCTTAATGATTAGCTTTTAATTTTAACTTAATATTTAAGTAATCAACTATGGCTATTTTAAATAGTTATAGACTATCTTCAATAACACTCTAAAATGCATTTTTTATTATATGACTAAATTGATGATTAATATTCTTTATATATTAAGGATTAAGAATTGATAATTTCTTAATAATATACATTATTTATTATAATATTATTATATGTATTGGTTGAATTATGTCCAATAGTTTTGACTATAGAATTGAATTTAAGTATTCAAGTTTATACTGTTTATGATATATGTGGGTGGTGAGAAGAGGGATTGTTTGATACTGAGGTGGATGAGATAAAACTGGTTAACTTTATACTTAAGACTAAAATATAAAGGTACGGGTAACTGTGAGAATTTATATATAAATTTCCACATGAATCATTTCAAGATGGTTTAAACTAGTGGAGAATGATAATGAAGCAAGGTAGTTAATAAAGATAATAGACGAAAGAAAACTTCAAATAGTTAATGTGTATTGGACAGAGAAAACTATCCCATATCTATTGAAGTAAATAAGGATGATGATGGTCAAATGTGCATTAAACTTGGAACGAAATCAACTAGGAAAGCACATATTGAAGCAGAAAAAATGATGAATCATGAAAATGATGAGTTGTCACTTGTCAATAGACTTTAGGGAGTTGAGATATTTAAGTGAAGAAATTACAAATAAAATGTTTGACTGCGATATAGACGAAGGGTCACTAATGTCACCAGTTTTCAGATGAGTACAAAAAATATTGATTTTGTGGATAATGAAACGCAGTCAATGATGAAGAAATTAGTAACCTTGATGGAAGTTTAGATGATGAGAGAGGAAAGAAAAAATATCCTCATTTTATTTCTTTAAATAATATGAATACTAAGGGGCCGTTTGATTCTACTTCTATTTTTTTATTGTAGTTTTCAGTTTCGTTTTCAGTTTTTTGTTTTTGCTTTTTCAAATAAAAACAAAAACATGTTTGGTTGTTAATATTAATATAGTTATTTTTTATCATTGATAATAATTATATATTAGATAAAACTTAAAAATAAATTATTTTTAAATAAATATATTTATTTAATGTCTTATATAATATTTATTAACAAATTATTAATAAAATTATGTTATTTTAATAAAATAAATAATTTATAAATTAATATTTATTTATAAATTAATATTTATTTGAAATACATTTTAATTATTAAATAAAATTTTATTTGAATATTTATAAATTTTAAATTTAATTATATTCATTAATAATTATTAAAATTTAATTACATATAAGTTAATTATAAAACTTAAATAAAATAAAATTATTCATAATTTTTATTAATAATTAAATAATTAAATAATATATATTTAAATGATAGTACATCAGATTATGAAAAAAAACAAAAATAAGAAACAAAAATCGCCTTTTATAGTTTTCATAATTTTTGAAACTGGAAGAAACCAAAACCAAAAACAGAAACTAAAAACTTAAACAAACAAGTTTTTTTTACTGAATTTGAAAACAAAAACAAAAATAGAAACAAACACCCCTAGGATTATTCTAAGTAAGGAATTAACTTTTTTATTATGTCACTACTTTTAGAAAGGATTACAGAGTATAAGTATCCAAAATAGACTTGACTATATATGGGTATAACAAAAATGATAGGTCAAGAGTGATTATTAAGTGCAATAAGAAAAGATGGTGGAAAATACATACAAACCTTACACAAAAATATATATGCATTTAGAATAAAACCATTCCAAGATACCTATGCTTGTGTTTTAATACTTTAGCAAGAATATATATTACTAGTAGATTGTTTTTGTTCTTTGCCAAGAAGAAACAGAGTTTAAAGATCAATTGTTTTTTAAATGCCAATTCTCAGAACATGCTTGAAGGAAGATTTAATTACTTTGTAACATGGGAAATGAAAGTACTAGCCTATAGGAGTTGGAAAGCTGGTACATCCAACACCATATAAGATTAAATGCTAACAAAATTGTATGTAAAATAGTAGTAGCAAGCATTATGTATGCAATTTGGGAGAAATAGAAGAATATTCCATAATTTTGTAAAGAAGGAACATTTATAGACACAGGAACTAATAAGTAATATAAAAGGGCAAATTATGGCACACTAACTACACAGAAAGTGCAATCAGGTGGTAGTTTCGCGATGGTCCCTCTAAGTCCATGTCTTAGCTCATACCATCTGAAGTGAAAGGTACCTCGAAGTAGTTAGTATCAACATCTAAGCAATAAACTAATTCATCTTACCCAGTAATAGACAATCATGTATGTCAAAGAAGCTGCATAAAGAAGAGAGAGGAAGACAAACCTTATTGGCAAGAACCTCAAAGTAGTTAGTATCAACATCTAAGCTATAAACTAATTCGTCTTACCCAGTAATAGACAATCATGTATGTCAAAGAAGCTGCATAAAGAAGAGAGAGGAAGACAAAACTTATTGGCAAGAACCTCAAGGTAGTTTAGCATAAATCTTAACAGAAGGAAAAAAAAAAAAAAAAAGGTATTACTAAAGGAAACAGACACTAGAAATTTGATGTTGCTACCTCATGGTGCATTAAAAAGAATAACTTGTAAAACTTATGAGATTGATAAGTGAAGATGTATACATATGAGAATAACTTTTATAATGAATTCAAGATTTTTGTTTTAGAGATGATTGTGAATTTATCATGTCTACTAGAAAGTTAGTGGAAGTATAATTGTCCTCTTTAATAGAAGTATATAGAGACATATTGCTCATACAGAACAATACTTCTAATTTCAATTATTGAAAATATAATTGCCCAAGATCAACTCTTGTTGGATATGAAAAGTTAAGTTAATCATGGAAATTAGATCTGTAGATATGTATTGGAAGTTGTTTACTGATTGGTTATTTCTATACCAATATTAATTTTATCGCAAGTGTATCGCGTAGCTATAGCTAATACAGGCAAGTACAGGTTGATTTTACAAAGACAATGATTACTAGTAATTACGTTTCTCTTATTATTTAGCCTATGAGTTGATTTTGGATTTTAATAAAAAAAATAAAAGTTAAAAAGTTAAAATAAAGTAGGAAACAATAATGAATGTAAAATTACTTGGAAAAAATCAATAGTAAGAATAAGTATCTAAGTAATGAATCCTCCTTAAACCATTAGAATATTTAACATTTTATTATGCAATTGTTTTATTGGCTATTGGATCGTGAAAATTTCTATCTTATGCTAATAACTCTCTCGAGACTACCAATAATTAATCTACAGGTTTACTAACCGAAATTATTCAGGTTAAAGTTTCTAGGATTGTTTTATCAATTTGTGAATTCTGTTATTAGGTTTGACCATAATCTAGAGGATTTATGTCAACCTATCTTTAAGTTTGCAATAAACTACTTTCAGTTATGGTAGATCTATTTATACAAATAATTTATTAATCTCTATGTTATGAAATCAGATTATGTGCTAATATTCCGGATTTAGTAGAATATATATAAAACACATAATTAAATCACAAAAGATCAATTAAAACAATTGCATTAAATAAAATTAATCAAAACATATTGTAGCATAGACTAGGGTTTATACACCTAAACACTAATAAGGTGTTTAGTTAAACATAATAGAAAATGAAATCAGAGATAAACTGGAAGAAAAACGAATAGACAACAAAGAGTTTGTAATTCTAAATCTCCTTTTATTTTCTATTGAATGTTCTTGCAAGTTTGAGGTTTGATGTTGTAATCTATTGAATCTTTTGCTGATTTCTTCACGTTCTCCACTTCTCTGGATCAATATCGCCGATTCTGAATGTTCTTTACGTTTGGAATCAGCTTAGAAAGTCTACTCTCTTTGTGTGACCCCACTCACGTCCTTTTATAGTGAAATTTAGGATTTTTAGGACATATACGATCCGATACATGGTGGTGTGTCAAACTATGTAGCGCCAAAAATACTTATTGTGACTTTACACGTTTTAAGAGACTTGCACGGCCACATGCACTGCCATGTATCTCCTAATTGCTTCAAATATTCATTTTATGTCATAATTTCACTTGAATTCTTATCCTTTTGGTCTATGAAGGCAATTATAACATATAAATGCACTTGGAGTGAATTAAATATCAAATATATAACAAAATTACAAAATATCAAGCAAACTACATCAAATATGGGTGTATAAATATAGTTAAATTTGCATATATCATTTACCTATTCTAAGTCCAAATATATAGGTAATGTACTAAAGATGTTTAGTATTTGAGATATTTGATACTTGTGAAGTATTAAAGATATCAATTATTCTTTGTATGAGTTGATATTTGAGTTCAAGGTTATATGGATATTAACTTTACAAGTAAATCCTAACTAAAGTCTATTTTAC
>JAOTAX010000197.1:27659135-27672893 GCA_025629825.1 Erythroxylum guanchezii
TTAAGCTATTTTTTCAATTTTTATTAAATCCACTGGGCATTTTTACTGCGCATTTGCGCAGAATAAACCTGCTAGTTCTAAGTAATGCCGGAGTATTTACACAAACAAAAACATTACTTAGACGAATTGAACTATAGCAATAATGAGTATTTTGATTTAGTGTTAGAATTAGTTATTTTCTTCATTATTGTTCAACTAACAGAATATTTGTAGTTTCTGAAATAAAATAAGAACGTGCATGTTTTATTGTAAACGAATATAAATTATTTTTATTGAACCTCTTATTGTTTTGAATTAAGAAAATAAAATGTTAAATTGCAATGAATTTAAGCTAACTAAGCAAAAAGGTATAGCCTTAATTTACAGAAAATCATATTCAACTTAGCCACAAATTTATGATCTATTGTCCTTTTGTATTTATTAATATTTAATATTTCAAAACGTTTAAAATGAACTTTAATATTTATAAAACATTGAAATTAAACCTTGAACAAAAGAAATTTTCAATAGGTTTGACTTCTAATTAATTAAATGTTACATGAAAATCAAAATTATTTTTATTTTATTTTTGTTTTAAAATGAGTCTCACTTGTTACGAAATAATAAAAATCTATTGTTATAATAATAGGCTCCACTTATTACGTTAATTTATTAAAATTTATCTATTTATTAACTATTTATTAAGTTAATTAAGTATCATTAAATTAATTAATCTATTTAACAGACTAATAAAGAATCCTTATCGTTTCTTTTTTATTGAATCTATAATTCGTAACCCCTAAACTCACTGTTGCTTATTCTCTCCCTCTCAATTGATTCGATCAAAGGTTACCATGTGCGAAAAAAATAATCAACATGTGTGTCGTGCCTACAAGCATAGCAGCACCGAGAAGCATAATGACATGCATGACGCGCCCTTCCTTGTTAGTGATCCTCTAGCTTTATCGACAAAGCTCCTTATCATATTAATTACGGATGCTTTGCTTTCGATGGTAGCGTGGAAGATGAAGTTACAAGAGAACTCGATGGTTGGTGAGAACCTGATGTTGAGGAGGACCAATGATTAATCAGTAGATGACCAATTAAGTATGTGACGATTTCTTGTGTACAGAAATGTACAGGTTACGTAAGAACCTGAAGGATCTTGGAATTCCAAATTTACCTCCTCTAAGACTCTTAAGATGGGGTCTTAAGAATTTAGGATTAGTCCAACTAAATTGAGATAACTAAGGTAATAAAAAAATGCATATTTCCATAAAGTTTACTTTTGTGCTCTCACTCTACCGCCTCCTGTAACAACAAAAAATGTACTATTATTCATACCATCCCCTGTGTATGAGTCATTTTCTCAATCACATACGCTTTTATCTTCACTATCTAAAGTTATTTTCTTCTTCATTTATGTGTGCTTACTATTTAAAGCTAACTATTGGCATTTGTATTCTGTTTCCGTTATCATTCTTTTGGAGGGATTTACCAAGTTAGGAAGCCTATTATGAACAAGAAAGCACAGAAAGTTGGAAAAAAAAAAAAGAAAAAAAAACACTTAAAAGAATGCTAAAGTAATACATCAATTTTCAGAAAACATCCATGCATCCAAAGAGGCGGGGCGGGGGTTGGCGGGCCGGCGGGCCACCACTGCTAATCACTGCAGCAAAAAATGCTTGAGACAATCCTAAATTTGTAACACTTTTAAATTTGTTGCTTAAAATTAATATAACGTTTTAAAGCATGACTTTTAGTAATATTAACAGGCAATGCTAATAGTAATCTGTTGTCAAATATTTAAAAAAACAACAAAATTAAAACATAGTTGCTATAAAATTTTATATAAGCAACAATTAAATCCGTTGCAACTTTAAACAATAATTATGGGTGATAATAACCTAGTATCAGACTTAGACCCACTTAAGTCTAAGCCCTACCTAAGTTCGAGCACAATCGAGCTTAAGCAAACTCTATTAAATATATTTTTTAATTTTTAAAATAAAAAATATCATTTTAACAAAAATTAAATTATGAATCAAGTTGGATTAGATAATCCAAACTCAACCTGAAACTTAAAAATATTAAAAAACTAAATCTGGTCAACTCTAGCTAAGTCGGGTCAAATCAAATTGAAACAGGTAAATTGTGTCATAAGTAATAATAATTAAGGTATTAGTATTTTAAATTATATTCTATTATATTAGATATATAACAAATAAATAGTTTTATGCATATATTATACCCTTTATAATGTTTTAGGGCGGAAAACGTGATATATAGTAAGACTTAGGATTATAGCCAAAAGTGTTGCGGACTTTTAACTTTCCCTCTAAAAAATTAAACTCTTCAAGGACATTACAGCTTACTTACCCTTCTCACTGTGTCTGTCGATCTCAACAATACGATTGTCATCTTCAGTCTATATGTCTATTCATGCTAAAGAACATGCCAAACCCAAAGATTGGATCTTCAGTTTATAACATTTTTTTGGGTTCTAAAAATATAATGCATCTGTATGTCTGTTCATGCTTGTCGTCCACTAATGAGAAAAGTTAGATTTTCCCTGATTATGGTTAGAAAAAGCATATATCACAAATCTCTTTATCTCTACTTATATTATTGGACCTCGTTTTCGGAGCCCAACAACTGGACTCATAAACCTTGTGCTTATTACCCTGTAGGGTTATTTGCCATTATTCCACCAGGCTGGTATACTCACACCAGACAATCACCCGAATTACAACTAGCCTTCTTCAAAGAAATTGTAGTTCTAAGTCTCTAGTTTGAAAACAAAAATCATCTCAATCGGAGTTCTACAGCTTAAGATATACTTAAAAAGCTAAAACGTGTTCATACCCCAATCATGATCTCCCAACCGACCTCTCACCTACTCTAATGCAAACTTTCTCAAAACAATTCCAAAAGATATAAATTTTCATAGAGAGACAGAAAAAGATGTTAGAAATCCGTTTCTTCAAGAATCACTTAGATTCAGGTCGTATTTTTTTGTGACGAATGCTTTGATTCATTTGTATTCGTCTTTAGGTGATGTCAAATTTGCTCTACAAATGTTTGATGAAATGGCTGAGAGAGACTTGGTTTCTTGGAATTTGTTGATATGTGGTTTTAGTCAGTGTGGTATGTTTAATGAGGTGTTGTGTTTATTTCATGCAACGTCAGAAACCAATGTAAAAGTTGACGTCGTTAGGATGGTTAAAGTGATATTAGCTTATAGTCACTTGAGCGACTAGGTTTTTGCAGATTATGTAGCTAATTATATTAATGTTAATCATGTGGAGGTTGATATTTACTTGGGCAACGCATTGATAGATATGTATGGATGGTGTGGATTGATGGATTTAGCATAGCAATTTTTAAAAAATATGCAGGAAAGGAACACAGTTTCTTGGAATGCAATGATCACAATTTTTGCAAAAAGCAAATAATTTAGTTGCAGCAAGGGAACATTTTAATTAGATGCCTTAAAAGAATGTCATTTCCTAGAGCTTTATGATCACAGGTCATATTTAAGCAAATCAATTTTTTGATGTAGTAAACCTTTTTCAAGATTTGATGAAGACTAATGTGAAGCTAGATGAGATTACACTAGGGAAATCGGGTTATTCAATAAAAGGGAAGAACTCAAAGGGAAAAGCTTTACTGGTAAAGAGTTCGCAACTCTTTCCCTTTTGCAACAAAAGGAAAAGAAATGTTAATAACTTTTGAATTCAATTTTTAGACATATCAACCTATTTGTGAGCATAGTAATTTTTCAATTCTAATATACTTCTTGTTTCTTTATTCTTCTTTTTTTGTAAGATGGTGATGATTGGGAGTGGACAAGGTAATACTTGGTGAAGGATTTTTCGAGTGCCTATACATATTGGTTTTGTTTGGTATTTAGATTAATTCACTTATATTCCATATGAAATGGAGGATGATAATGTATGTAAGTGAATATTTTAGCCAGTGACTTTTTGCTTTTGTATTTTGAATATGTTAAAGGTTGAATTTAACAAGTTCTTATGAACTATATATCATATATAAATGCAGTTTTTTAGTCATTTACATTTGATAGTACGTACATAATTAAAATATGCAATAATATCTATATATTGCTTTTAATTTATACATGGATGTTGCCTATATAATGATAAGAGTTTATTTTTACGTTAACATATTATTAGTAACTAAAGAATAAATTGTTGCTTTTATTGTTACAAATTGTTGCCTAAAAATTTTCACTTTGTTGCGTTATAAAGATTTAAAGTGTTGCAATATCTATTTAACATTGTTGCTATAGTTTGAAACTAATGTGTTACCGTAATCAAAACTTAAAGAAACTTTTTTTACTTTTTTGCCTAACCAAAAACTTTTATCGCCTTATACTTATAATAGTGTCACTTTATTTAACGGTATAAATTTTGTTGCCTTAATAAAAAGACAATGATAATTGTATTTATAGTGATATGGATGATTTTTGTTGGAAGAAGTTATCATCATAGGATTTTAAAGTTTTTTAGTATTTTTATCTAATTAGTAGTTTAAGTTTATTAGTATTACTACATAATTAGTAGTTTAAGTTTGTTAGTTACTACCTAGTTAGGAGTTTAAGTTTGTTAGTATTACTAGGAGTTTAGTAATTAGTAGTTTAAGTTTGTTAGTATTACTACCTAATTAGAGTCCTAATTTAGGTAGGAATTTGTTTTCCTTTTTAAGTTTAAACGTTCTCTTTCTTTTGCCTATATATATAGGCAGGTATTATGCAATAAGAGGTAAGCAATATTCATCTTAATTTAGTTCATAATATCAGTTGTTTTATAATAGCTTTATTCTCTTTTCTATACCAAGATAGGTTCTTCAAAGAAAGGAAGAAATACCAATCAGGGAAAAGAAGTGAAATTTTTTACCAAAAAACAAAAGAAGAAGTGGACTTCACTATTAATTGGCCAGTGACGAGGCCTTTTTCTCGAGCCCATAACAAGTTGGTATCAGAGTCGGTTGCCATAAACGATGCCAATAATTTCACTCCAGAACTGACAACCCTATATCAACATGTAGAACAACACTTTATAGAGATGCAGGAAAAGTTCGATGGCCTAGTTCGAATGATGAAGAGGTTCATTCAGGAGAGGAGAAGGGTAAGATCGAGAGGGGCCGAGAGCAGCAGTAGGACAACGTCATCTAGGGGAGAAGAAAGAAGTGAAGGGAGTTTAGGATCTCACCCAATGCCACGTTATTCCAATATGAAATTTCCTACATACGATGGATCCGAAGACTTGTTGGGGTGGCTCCATAGATGCGAGCAATTCTTTTTAGCTCAAAGGACTCTAGCAATGAAAAAGTTAGATTGGCAACTTTCCACCTAATTAGGCAGGCGTAATTGTGGTATTTTTAATTGGAGCAAGAGGAGCCAGTCCTACACTGGGACATGTTTAAGAAGCATTATAACTTAAGGTTTGGACCTCATTTAAGCAACAATCCAATCGGGGAGTTAACAAATATGAAACAAATAGGGACTGTGGAGGAGTATCAAAATCAATTTTAGATCTTGTTGGTAAGGATAGTAGACCTTCCCAAAGAACTTCTGGTTAATTTATTTACAGCTAGGCTTATTGATGGACTAAGAACTGATGTTGAAATGCAAAATCCCATCAATTTAGGGGCTGTCATAAACTTGTGAAGAGCATATAAGAGGAAGATGCAATTTATACAAGGTGTGGGAAGCAAGAAAACCACCACCTCATAGAACTCTTGGAAGCAGCAAAGCTCAATTGCTACATCGATAGCCTCCCAAGATAGCAAGGGCAATTCGGGCAATGAAACATCATCTGTAAGTTCCAACAACGTCGTAACACATCCTATGATAAGAAGGCTAACTCAGGTTGAGATGGTAGAAAGAAGGGAGAAAAGGTTATGCTACAATTGTGACGAACCTTATTCATCAGGGCATAATTGTAAGAAACTTTGTTAGATTGAGGTGGTAGAAACATAAGAGGAGACCAAGGAGGAGGATAATGATCCAGAAATTTCTTTGTATACCATCACTGGCATAACTTGAGTTCGAGCTTGAGGGCAAGCTCGATGTCGAGGGGGAGTAATGATGCGGATGATTTTTGTTGGAAGAAGTTATCATCATAGGAGTTTAAAGTTTATTAATATTATTATCTAATTAATAGTTTAAGTTTATTAGTATTACTACGTAATAAGCAGTTTAAGCTTGTTAGTATTACTACCTAATTAGGAGTTTAAGTTTGTTAGTATTACTATGAGTATAGTAATTAGTAGTTTAAGTTTGTTAGTATTACTACTTAGTTTGGGGTTTAATTTTTTTAATGTTACTACTTAGTTTGGACAACTTAGTATTTTGTCTACATCTAGACCAAAAGTCAAAGAAATGACCCAGAGTTCTAGATTGAAACTGTGTGGCCTTAGATCTACTACAGCAAAACAATACGTAAAGCTTGAGATACCAAAGGAGCTTATCTCTCTCTGAAGAGAACACAACCATACAGATCTACATGTAGGAGTTATACACCTTATTCTCACATTTTATGGAAGAAAGGGAATACCTGCTACAGCCAAGATATCTCTTCTAGACACTGCCTACACAACATACCAAAATGCTTTGATTGGTACGTTGCTGACAACTCTCAATACTGGAAGTGTCATTCTAACAATAATACCTGATTTCAACATCAGGTTGAATGATCCCAGTTTGTCTGAATGGTTGCAAGTTTAGACTCAGATCATTGGAACATATCAAGATCCCACAGCCATCATAGCTACCTTACATCACCAGATGATCTATCGTCTGTAAAATCATACTTTGGACCTTAACTTTCCTAATTCTACTTCAGATGCTCTTTATATGGTTGCTGATCGTTCTAATGATCAGACTACTATCATCCAGATTCCGAAGCAATTACCAGCTGTGGAGCTTGAAAAGTTGATGCTTGTTGAATGGATCATCAATTACCAATAGGTGTTCCATGCACCTCATCGACACTCTTTTCATACCACTCCTCCGATTCTAAAGAAATTAAAAGATGGAACGGTGAAGTTCATCTATGCAAGGCCCAACGAAGATCCATCTGGACCTTCTACATCCGATGCTATATTTCTGATTCAGCTCATATTTTCTTATACGGAAGGTAAATTTGGCCCTCTCATCCATTATTTTAAATCTAATGGAGGTCCAGTCTATGTAGTCCATCATCATGGACACTTTGTATGGGATGTTGATCCATTTATATGCAAACCAAACTGTGAAGTCTATCTCAACCCTGAGTAAGACAGTGATGATGATGATGAGCGGTATGCCAGATGAAGAAGGAGGAAGAAAATGCCTAAAACTTGTTGTATGCCTTCTCAACAGTATAATCCACACAAGGATGATTCAGATCCAGATGATTCCAATAAATCTAGTGGTCTACCTACAGAATGATTTAGACCTAGATCTTTTCATGAGATGCTAAAATCTTCTACCTGTCAGCCTAAGCCAACAGTTCCTGTCATTACTCCTACTCCTATACCTTGTATGATGGTTAAGCTATACGAAGAAGAATTTCCTTCTCTACACAAGAGTACAGATGAAACAACAAGGGTTATCTCTAGCCCTTATATTCTAGCCACAGGAATCACTTCACGAGGAACACTTGTCTCAAATCCTTCTGATGAAGTTCTTAACTGGCAGACATCAAATGCAGTAGTACAAAACAAAGTCGTTAGAAGAATTGATTCCAATTTAGATGGAATCAGTCAACAGACTCGTGCTACTCAACATAAAGTTATCATCGTCTCTAAACAGATTTAACAACTGTACCATTCATACAAAGCTCAGATCTGGCAACTTGACGCTGATCTTCGACATTACATTACTAAACAATATTTTGGACCTAACTTCAATGTCAAAACTAAAAAACTCAGGAAGATACAAGGAATTGTGCAACGTATAGAAGATGATATGCAATATGCACAGCCTAAGACTGTATATGGCTCATCCTCTTTGGTATTTCTAAATATACAGCCAGTATACACTCCTCCTCTATATCAAACATACCCAGAAGAAGTTGACTATTCAAAAGTCTTCAAATTCAACTATCTTTTGATCAGACAACATATCCATCCTCAGGCAACTCAAACTAAAACTAAAAAGAAAAATCAAAGCCCAAGCTAAAGTCTGAACAAGTTCCCTTCATATACTACACCTGAACCAGTTAACCAGTGGAGTAAATCATTACAGATTCATATAACTCCTGTTTTTCCACCAAAGTCTCAACCTTCCACCTCTACTAGGAAGGATAAAGCGCCTCTAACAGAGTTCATAGCAACTCTTACACTTACACCTGCTGCAGAACATTCCTCTACCCAATCAAATAATTCAGAAGCTTGTTATGAAGCCTCTGTCCCAACATCTAAAGTCTCTACAATAATTTCTGAGTCATCATCTGAACAGATCTCTGAACCGTCTTTTGATTCCTCAACCCAACTAGCTAATCTATTAGACGTGGCACAAGTTCTAATGACTATGCCTAAACCTACTGAAGCTGAACTAGATATAAGTGAAGCAGAATCTACAAGTACTAAACCTTTCAGACCTACACCAGCACCACAAGCAGCACCAGCTCAACCAACTACACAGACCAAGCCTACTTCAGGACTTTGGTTTACTTTTGACGATCTTCCCCCAAAGAAATGGAGAGATCGCTTGTGAGAATTCGGTGCATGAATAGATCTTCAAATGACTCGACCAAATAATCCTTTATAGGATACTTTGTCTGAGTTTACCTCTCGTTTCATTGGTCCTTTGCGAGAATGGTGGCAACGCATTGAAGACTATCGAAGACTTCAATGTATCCATGTCACCACAGCCAGAGCTCTTCTTGGAATAAGTCATATGGAATTCATTGGGGACTTTCAGGTTATAGATAAGCAGATCCGTCAGAAGTATTTTGCAATAAAATGTTGTTAACTTGACAAATGTGATTTACAGAAGCATTTTCAATGCATGGCGGAAAGGTATTATCTTTTGAATGGATGGAATGATATTAATTTTCGATATACTTTTATCTCATCCCTTCTAGATCAACTACAACCAAAGCTATAACGGACCATTGTTTCTTTACAAAGGGATATTGCTAATATATCTCTTGGAGAAATCTACCAGCTTGCTTTAACCTCTCTTAATAAGCTTTGTGATCAACTGTCCTATTCAAGAACATCGTTAAAGGTGGTCCACTTCTCAAACAGGCTTGCAAGAAGCCTTATCTTCAAATTAAGTGCAAAGACAAAAAGAACTGTGATTGTAGCAACAAGAGGAAGTCTCATCACAATCATGTCTATCATCAATGAAAGTTCTGCATACAAATGGAAGGTTACAAGCCCTTCAGGAATACTTATATGAGAAAAGATGGCACAAAACGAAAGTTTGCTCAATTCTTCAAGAAGAAATCCCATCATTATTAGAAAGCTAATCGATGTTTTCTCTGTGGATAACCAGGACATTTTACACGAACCTGTCCTCACAAAAGCAAGAAAGATGTCAAGTTATTGAAGCACATGCAATCATTTTGCCTATTCATTCTTCTAATAACTTTAAAGATCTTATTGAGGAATAGTCCACTGAAGATGAAGACACTAAGTTTGTTGTTTCTGTTACGACCTTTGAAGATGAATCCTCTGATTCCTCTATCTCTCTAGGGGATGATTCTCTACACATGCTACAGCAGACCTGCATAAAATTAGATCGTACTCTAGTCCAATGACCATATGTCCAGATTCAACTCTTCAGACAAGACAAATATGATCGCCCCATTAAAGTTATTGGGTTTATAGATACTAGATGTAGTCGTACGATTATGAAGCCCAATATTTTACCTTCTGAAGCATGGACCTCACATAATGAGTACTTTATTGCTGCAAATGGTAATTCATTCAAGATTGGGTTAATTACAAAGAGAAAGTTCAGGATACGATTCTTTTCACAATGTACAGTTTGGACTAAAGTGCTTGGCAACAATCTACCTGGCCCATATATTCTCATTGGTATGGATGTATACAGTAAAGCCTCACCTTTACAAATCCTACCCACAGGCCTCAGGTATCGATGATTTTACAGTCCCTACATTGAAGTGAAAAATGTGTTTGAACTTTCTCAAGTTCCTACACCATATATCTCATTGCGAGATAAACTGTTAGATTACTGTCCTGAATCATATGCACAGTTTTCTCACCCATATCCTCTTTGAAAAAATGCTAACTTTTTCATAAGTCTACCTTTTAAAAAGAATGAGCATATGAGCCCTATGCAAGCTACACATCTAGGGATAAACTCTGATGATCTCAAACTCGCACAAGCCGAGTGTGTTATCCTTCTGAAGCAAGGACTCATTGAACCCACAAAGACAGATTAGGCTTGCCAGGCTTTTTATGTGAACAAACGTTTAGAGTAAAAGTGCAGTAAAAAGAGATTGGTGATTGATTACAAGCCTCTGAAAGCATTCCTGCAATATGACAAGTTTCCTCTCCCTAAGATCAGTACTCAGGTACTATTTTTAAAAGAAGTTGTTATCTTTTCCAAGTCTGATCTTAAGGCAGGTTTTGGGCAATTGGGTATTGACCTAACTAAGTAGTACAAAACTATATTTTGCATTCCCAATGCACAATACCAATGAACTGTTATGCGATTTAGGCTTAAATTTGCCCCATCACTATTTCAAAGAACCATTACCAAGATCTATGAGTCTATTCTCAATAGTGCAATCATCTATATCGATGATATTCTCCTGTTCTCAAGGATCCATAAAGAACATCAAACCTTACTTCAGCAATTTTTTGATCTTATTAAACAGTATGGCATCATGCTTTCAACCTCTAAAAGCATCATTGGTACAAAGGAGATTGAATTTTTGAGTATGCATTTCAAAGATGGATTCTACCAGCCTGGTCCACATATTGCACAAGAGTTGTTACATTTTCCTGATGAAAATGTCACTGTGAAACAAATATAACAATTCCTCGAGATTGTTAATTACATTCGTGAGTTCATACCACACGTGGCAACTTACACTTCATGTTTATCCAAGTTGCTCAAACAGAATCCATCCTGGCCTCCAGATAGTTTCTTTCCTTTTTCTCATTATAAATATTTTCTTCCTCTTCAGCCAGGTATCTTCTTCTCAAACCTTTTATCTTTTGAAGTCTTTGTTTGTCAAGTTCTTATAGCTCATCAAACCCTTTCTGCTATCCTAAAGAAATAATTTCCTCCCATCGCTAATACACCTACTAATGTTTTTGAAGTTGCCTCACTTGCTCATATGGGTTTGTTTTACTACTTGCATCATTGTCTCAGTGAAACTAACTCCCTTGGTAGTCCCCCAATGTTCAACCTCAAAGCACCTTACATTATAGTATCTTTGGGAACTTTTTTTTGTCTATGCTTGTGCCGTCACTCTATCCCCTCTTCAGCTCTACCAACATCTCTGTGACATAAACAATGAAAGGTCTTTGTTATGGACATTTCTTAAGTGGTTTCAACCACTAGACCAACATCTCTGTGACATAAACAATGAAAGGTCTTTGTTATGGACATTTCTTGAGTAGTTTCAACCACTGGATCAATGGTCGTCATAGTCTTACAATATTGAATGTAATATAATTTTCCATGAATGTAATATATGAGAATATTTTATTATAAAAAAAGTTTAGCCATAAAATACATCATTTATTTAATATTTAAAATTCATTTATTCTATTTTAAATTTTTATAAATTCGTTTTATTAATTCAATAAGACAATTTATCTAATAATTACGGAGTTAGTTTGATTTCACTTTTGTCTTTTTGATTAGTTTCTTTCTTTAAAAAATAATTTTTTTATTAGTAGTAACAATGTAATTATATTTCTATTTAAAATAATCTTTTTAATTAATTTACTATGTAATATTTATCAAATTTTAATTAGAAATAAAACATTAATTGCAAACAATAAAAGAATAATTTTATAATTTTCATATATTATATAATATTTATTTTAATAAATGACTGTTTCTAAAATTTTATATTATGATTAATTTAAATAAAAATTAATAATATTACTAATAAAGGTATTATATTGTCAATAATTATAATTTATACTATAGAAATTTCTGCTATATTAATAATTTTAAGGAACGATTCTTAATTTTCAATTTTCTATGTAACATTTATTAATAAAATTATAGAATTCATCATTTTATCATTTTAAAAATTAAATAAGTACATTTATTTTATAATTTGCATTATTGTTGCTATGGGATGGACAAGTGGGTGATCATCTCTAGCCTGAACTACAGCCTTCGAGCCGGCCAATGCAGTTCTCCACTAAAGCTTGGGATCGAGACGTCCAGATTCTCATACCGGACTTGTCCACACCACAAGTTCGTTGTGTCTTTCATATTTTAGTTACAGGTCATCCCGACTCTGGCTGACAACCCACACTACTTCATTGACCAAGTGAATCTATTAATGAACCAACCCATACATTATCTGCTTTCAGTCGCAGTCGACTTTTTCCTATGCGTGCAACGTGAGGTTTGACTACTACAGTGGTGCTTCTGGAAGTTTGCTAATTCCTCTATTAATAACTACGCCACCAAATTATATAAACCATATCAATCAATGATCTAAATGGACAAATCAACAACATTCGTCGGTGTTGGATCGAGTTGCATATAAGTCAACTTGCCCTGGTAAGGGTGTAAAGGAAATAGTGGTTATTAGTTCAATATCACAGTGAATGCTAATATGTCAACATACCCTGGTTCGAGGGTGTAGAAGAAATAGCACCTGTGTCTATATTTCTAATATAGTCTTTCATCGTTTGGAATCCAATTCAATATCATACATAATGCTTATTAAGTATTAGCCACGTTATCAAAAGAAGATTGATTATATAATATTAACAAAATAGTATGTAACATATTTTCTTTATTCATGTACTTACATTTTGGCAAATTTTTTTTTATTATCATCATTTCTGTTTTGTCTTTTTGTTATCCTCTTTTTCATATAAATACGTCATTGGTGACGCTTACAACGATATCAAATTCACAATAAATAAAGTGTTTGGATATTGATTTAATTTAGACTTCAGAATAACCAACAATAAATGAAGTGTTTTGATACTAGTTCGACTTGGACCTCTTGTATCTTATAACAGTTTCTCTAATATAAAGTTTCACACACTATTCTTAACATCATCTTTAGTTTCATAACAATGTTTTTCATTCTCAATTTTTTTCACTAATTTTTTTGTTCTTAATTCTTGGACATTTAATTTGAGTTGTAAATAATGTGACCTTCTAATGTTAATTTTGAAAGATGTTGTTACGTGTCACCCACGTTGGCACAACTTCTTAATAGTTAGTTAATTATCTTTTCATTCAATAAGGCCACTAAAGGCTAGCAATTAGTGGTAGACTAGTAGTAGGTTATTGTTTCCTACTTTTAGTGGGTTATTGTTTCCTATTTTCAGTATAGTTGTTATATTTTGTAAGGTTATTTAATAGCCTAAAACGTTCTTAATAGGGGACACGCATTAAAAAAAAAACCTCAAAATCTCTCTCAGTCTTTCTTCTCTCTTTTCTTCCTCCTCTCTACTGAATTCCTTCTTATTAGATGACATCAGAGCCGGTCACAGCGATGGATATTTCGAGCAAAACTAATGTAGAATTCCGCAACAAAGTTAGTGAAATCTTAGCTTGGCATGAGTCTAGTTTTGATCAAGTTA
>JAOTAX010000197.1:27680036-27720562 GCA_025629825.1 Erythroxylum guanchezii
GATCAATAGTCCGAAAAGAATTGTAAAGACTTTAGAATGAAGGAATATGCTTGATTGTGCTTAGGCCGAGATTGACCCTAGAACCGGACCTTACTTATATTCGACACTTTTTTCGTTTTCGATTATTTGTTTTAATTTATTTTCAATAGTTTACTTTTACTTTAATTTTCTAAACCGTTTGAAATCCAAAAACCCCCCATATACTTTCCTTGCATTAATTAATTTCATTACGAAAATTAACCGAGCATTCCTTGTGGATTCGATCCCGACTTACCACAACTACAAATTTTAGTATGTAGAGTCAGGTAAATTTTGCAGTGCACTCAACACGCTCTGTCAGGGGCTTCAATTGAAGATGCTATTTGGGAAAATAAATGGCGTTTACGCAAGTCATACCCAGATTTCATCCTTGTGGACAAGGATTCTTAAAGGAAGAGGATTATTACAAGTTGGGCGTTGGCACAACTTCTTAATAGTTAGCTAATTGTCTTTTCATTCAATAAGGCCACTAAAGGCCAGCAATTAGTGGTAGACTAGTAGTAGGTTATTGTTTCCTACTTTTAGTGGGTTATTGTTTCTTATTTTAAGTATAGGTATTATGTTTTATAAGGCTATTTAATAGCCTAAAACGTTATTAATAAGAGACACACATTAAAAAAAAAAACCCAAAACCTCTCTTAGTCATTCCTTCTCTCTTTTCTTCCTTCTCTCTACCGAATTCCTTCTTATCAGATGCTTATGCACAGTTTGATATACGGTCGTGCATCAGCCTATACACCAACCAAAACTCTAGAACTCAATATAAAAACATTTTTCAGATGCAAACGAGGGGAGGAGACTTGAGGAGATGATTTTAGACATAGAGATTTTTCTTAATGGACAATTTTGGTCCAGAAAAAGAGGAAAACACAAAGAATTCATCAAAAGATCCATCAGAATACAAGATCAAACTTCTACATCACAAGAATACTCGATAGAAGACAACCTAAGAGATTTAGAATTAAGAACCCATCGTTTTCAACTTGTTGTTCTTTCTATTTATGTTTGATTTCGCGTTCAATAATGTGTAACTAAACATCCTAGTTAGACGAACCCTATGTTAACATTTTGATATAATTTGATTCTTTTATTAATGCGATTGATTTGATTATTATATTTTGATCCGATAATGTGTTTTATTTATATTCTAATAGACTAGGGAATATTAGATCATAATTTGATTTCATACGTAGAGGTTGAGAAATCCTATTGATGAATAGATTTACCGTAATTAGAAGGAGTTGATTGCAATCCTAGATATATGATGACATAAATCTTTTGGATTAGAGTTGAAATTAATAGAGGGATTCATATATTGGTAAAACAATCTTATAAAGTTTGACCTGAGTAATTCGGTTGAAAATCTTAGGATTAGTTGTTAGTATACTCAAGGTTAGCTATTAGCATATTATAAGAATCTTCATAGTCTAATAAATCAATAAAACAATTGAGTAATAAAAAATATATCTGTTAAGGTTTTAGAGAGATTCGAAACCTAGATATTAATTTTTTATATCGATAATTTTCTAAGCGAATTCTTAATTCTCTGTTCAATATCATTACTTATTTTATTTTACTTGCTTGAGTTTTATTTTCTTTTATTAAAATCTAAAATCTATTGGTAGGCTAGATAATAGAAAAAAAGTAATTACTAGTGATCACTAGTTTCTTGGGCTCGACCCATACTTACAAACAATAGCTACAGTTACGTCGTGCATTTATAATTATTATAATATTAATTAACTTAGAAAAAGTCAATCAAGAAGTAATTACAGAATAGCTTCAAAAGTAGTCATTCGAAATGAGTTTATGCACCACGACTCTCATACGTAAGTGTAGTGTTCTGGTAAGATTGGTGACCTTTATTGGAAAGGTCTACCCTTTGATTAGGCTGGTTATAGCATTTACTTTGAAAAACAGTTTAAATATAGTAATTATACCCCAAACTACTTGAACTTAGCCCACCGTCTTTTTCAACAAAATCTCATAGCTGAGCGAATTTATCAGTGCAAAAGAAGGAAAAGAACAGGATAATATAAATCTGGAATATTCCCAGATGAGCCAAACATGTCATCATAATCAATAAGTGGGTCCTAAGTGAGACATAGGTCACATCCCTCTCCTTCTATTTTCTTCTAACTGCGTGTTTGGCCCTTAAGTGATGCGTTGATGAGGCTATCGTAAGAACTAAAGAGCCCCCTAGTGAGAATCATTTCATGTAATTGACAAAGGAATTGCCTGGGATTTTCTTTCTCCTGAAACTAAATCTGTAGTAATTTTAATATGAAGTCGTGACAGGGGGGGGGGAGGCGGGGGTGTGGTCTTTACGGTTACAGAGAAACAGCATGGCAAATGTGAATTCAATTTGAGAAGAAAGATGTATTATTGCTCTCAATCTTGTTACAAGGCCTAAAAATGCAATGGCAGAGCAGAGAAAGAAAGGCCGAACATGTTTTAAGATAAGGAGGGACCATATGAAGAGTAAGGCATGTACATTTCTAGGTAATACTATCATTTTAAAAGGATCCAAATATTCAAACAGGAGACACTCGCCAATCGGCCAGCAAAGCGGCGGTGCTCAATATCCATGCAGATTGAGCTAACAATGTCGAAGCGCTCAAAAAGCAAAAAATGTCAGCTTTTTATATTTTCGGCTATTAATTGGCAATCCAGAAGACTTCTTCATGTCCAAGAACATTTCCTGTATGCGGTTGACTATGTATAACAATTATAGGCCGACCATCCGTTTAAACATACATTAATTTTGATAGAAATGTGGGTTTTCTTCGCTTCCTAGCTTCGATTATAAACAGATGACATCTTACAACTTGAGTGGGCCATGGTCCATGTGATCCATATAGGGTTGAACCCAATCATCTAAATGAGGACATGCCTTACGCCAGCATGACATCACTAGTAAAAGAACCGATGTGTATAAATATCCTGGAATTATCACCAGAAATTGGGTAGCAATGACAAGGTGACACGAGGACCCACTTAAAGAACGACGTGCCCACCTCTGGAAGACAGACGAGACAGCACCAGTTGGATAGTCGGCGGTGGCTGTGTTGTGTTTCTGTGACTAAGTCCGGATGCCGACAAAACACGACTTTTTGGGAAGTCCATCCAACTATTAACTCACCGGGCCCAGCCTCAATAATTAAGATAGAGCTTGGTGCAAGATTACGATCATACCCCTTTAGTTGATCATTTTTGCTAATTGGATATGCTCTCTGGTTAATGGTTATTACTTTGATTATGATGAAGAGACATGATGTTCCATAATTCTATATTTAGATGAATTGACATGTGGGAGGCATATATATAATAGGACAAACTAATTGATGGATAGACCAGCTGCCATTCATTTAAAACCATAAAATGAATAGAAACGAATTTCTATAAAGTTTTTAATATCATCAAAAAACACACTCTTTAAAATGAAAGTACTATTAAGGCTATTGTTACGTAATGGAAGAGAGAGTTGTTAAGGCCGAAAGTTTGATATTTCAGATTCCAACAATCTTCAGTTGCAGACGGAAAGAGTACATTATTGCAGCAGTGACTTATGGGTAATGGTTAGGTTTCTTCACATGTCCATGGACAGTTTTTTTTTTTTTATTGACTTGTGGATAATGGTTAGGTTTCTTCACATGTCCATGGAAAGTTTTTTTCTGAGGCATTAAAGATGTGTCTGTGTGTATGTGTGATTTGGCAAACAGAAGCAGTGTTTTTCAAAAGAGAGCCCTATGAACAGTACCTTTCAACCCTGCCTTTCCGTCTTTAATGAGAAATGGGCGGGGTCCCACACCCATGGTGATGATGAATGAAATGGTTCTATCTTTCCTCAATTCATTCCGTGGCTGAGTGTCATTCTTTACTTGGTCTTGTGAAATGTAGCATCCATTGTGAAGGTTTCCATTGCAACATGGATGTTTCGTCCCATTGCAAAAGGAGACACGTGGCAGGAACAGGTTCTAAATAATATTGCTGGACCTGGACTTCTAATAACGAAGCTATCTGAGTCTGGCTAATAATAAATGGAAAAAGTAGCTTTTTAACAACTAGCAGAGACACCTTTCAAAAAAAAAAAAAAAACAACTAGCAGAGACAAGGAGGAAGAGAAGCAAAGAGGGACCGCAGGAAGGAGTCAAATATGAATGTGAAGCCACTACACGGATTTTCCATTTTCAGACGCTGTGCTGTGATGGACACCTTTGGCTTTCACATGATTTTGCAATTACAATATCACCCTGCTCCTTATTTCATGTTGAGTGCACATTTTTCAAGCAAATTATCGTTTCTCTTGTAATCTGGTTAGCATTTCCTGTCGGGACTTTACATTAGACTATGATGACTGAATCTGTAGGACTGTTATATGGATGGGCAGAGTTGAAAAGTTTGACAAGGAATTGTGTTACCAAAGTCAATGCCACGAGATAATTAAAATAGAAGTTTGACGACAGTTGAAAAGATGAAATATTATTAAATTTAATGTCATCTTTATTTTTTATTTTAAATTTCAGTGTATAAGCATTTGATTAAACAAAGTTGGTTCACATATTAAGTTAATCGTTTATACAATATAGTACAAAGATATGTGACACTTGAAAGTATTTTACTTATTCATAGATGTTTAAGGGTCGCTATCATTTATATCCATCGAACGTGTCTAAGACGAGTTTTCTTCAAGCAATTGTTAATATTTCTTTTAATTTGTTACTACCAATTAAAGTTTGTTCGCATTTTAATATCAATGAGTGATTTGTTTTTCTATAAATGACAATATTCATATTCGAAATTAACAAAATTTTTAGTTGCTAACTTGGGAATTCAATCAATTTTATTTTTTTAAAAAATTAAATTTTTATACTTTTTTTTTGGTAAATCAGAAAAAAAAATTTATACTTCAATGTTCAGAATTTTAAAATTTTTAATTAAATGTTTAAAAATTAAACAATTTAATAACTTATGAAATACAAAACGTAATATTTTGTATTCAACAGTAATTTTATTTTACATCCAAGAATTATATAAGAAAAAGATATCATAATAAAATATTAAAAAATAAATTTTAATTAAATTATTTTTTATTTTTCAAACTTCTCTCGATGCTTCCAATCAGTAAGGGCAGAATAGTCATTATACAGCGACTCCTTTATGCAATCCACGGCTGTAAATGCAGAGGAGTTGAAAAGAGCTTCCTAGCAGGTCGTTCAATCTTCAACTATAAATACATGTATCAACTTGGACCTAACCATAAGATGAGCTTAGGAACTAGAGATCATCTTCGGAAGTTGGAGAAAAAAAAACTTCCTTTTTAGCTTTCCCCTCCAAAGTCCAACCAGAGCCAGTCCTGACATGTTTTGTCTTTAACCATACCCAACTACGCACTCTTGTTTCCTATTAACCTTTGCTTTTCACGTTCAGAATTTCCTGGATCATACGTGATTCTTTAATACTCAAGTCGCTAGCTTTGAAGTCTCTTCACCTGTGATGTCTTCACTGTTTCACCAACTCTGAGTTCGCTAGCAAGATCATTTCTATCTGGTTCTTTAGACATTTTTCTTTTTAGATTATTCCTGAATAAGTTTTGTTTGGTCCAAGTTTTTGTCGAGGGACAATTTTAAGTACCCTGCTTCCTCAAGCTTTTGTATAATTGTATCTTATCTGAGTTCTCTTCTCGTACATCGTTACTTCCCCTGAAAGTTTTCTCTAAATCACTGGAAATGATGCAAGAGACGTACTTTCCTCTTGGATTTGGCACAACTGCCGATATTGGCTCCACCCTGTCGCAGCTCATTTTGGCAGGAGGCTCCAATACTTTAGATTCAATTTTCTCTCACTGCGCACAAGTGAGTACCGTTAACAACCATGTTTCTGAGCGTTTAGGCAATTCAGTGTATCTCCGCCAGAAAGATCTGTTACAAAAGTTCGGCGAGGAAACTGGAACTTACAGTTCTTTTTCTGGGGCTGTACTCCCAATTCCAAAACCACTTCAAAACTCTGCGAGTACAATTAGTTACCTAGCTCCAATAAAGAAGAAGTTGTACAGGGGAGTGAGACAGAGACATTGGGGCAAATGGGTAGCAGAGATTAGACTTCCTCAGAACAGAATGAGAGTTTGGTTAGGCACATATAACACTGCAGAAGCTGCGGCTTATGCTTACGATCGTGCTGCCTATAAGCTTAGAGGCGAATATGCGAGATTGAATTTCCCGAATCTTAAAGATCCCAGTAACTTGGGATTCACTGATTCTGCAAAATGGAGCGCTTTGAAGAGTTCAGTAGACGCCAAAATTCAAGCTATTTGTCAGAAGGTGAAGAAAGAGAGAGCCAAAAAGATTGCAGCAAAGAAGAACAATATTGATCCAAATGGTGATGACAAGGGGAAAGTTGCGAAGGCAGACTCAAATTCGTCGTCATCTCTGTCGTCGTCATCATCGGTATCTCCTATAGTTTTTGGTGACATTCGGGGTCAATTAGTGTCCCCGGCTGTCTCTGAAAATGATTTCTTAAAGTGTGAAAGCTCCTCCTCTATTGATTGTCCAATGTTTACGCCAGAGAACATAGAATTAGAAGGCTGTTCTCTTGCAAGAATGCCGTCTTATGATCCCGAGTTAATCTGGGAGGTTCTCGCCAATTAGAAGGCTTTTTTTTTTTTTGCTCACACATGTGATTGCTATTTTGGAGAATCATCTGTTCCTGATCAGGAATTTTTAGTTGAACTCCAAGTGTAAATGGTAGTTTTGATAAAAGGCTAGCAAGGGTGTCGGTTTGATTTCTTAGAACATCTGGTGATTAAAATGGCCTTGTTTTTTTTATAAAGGCATCTAGAATTGTGAGTGGGTTCTCAAGCTAAATATCTTAGTATTGATAGTGTCGCTTCGTTAGTTGTTTTCGCTCAATGTGTAGGCTTTCATCTTAATTCAATTTCAAAGTTTCTATTATTGTCTCGACTTATGATTCATAATCAGTTAGTTGACCTGTAAGGCCGTGTGATCATTAGAAACTAAGAAAGTCTCAGCCTGATTGACGAGTTGACGTTGTTCACAGAAATACTATCCAAACAATATGTCAAATGAGACAAATATCATCACCGTAGTCACGAATCTAGTACAAATGTGATCGTTCGGAAATTTCTAATAATACGTAATTTTATTTTTATAAAATAGAGAAGCTATTTTTGATATATTTATATATAAATATGACAGTAAAAAAAGTACCAAGTATAGTAAAAAACTAAAAAGAGTAGATAAATAAAACTAAAATAAATGATTAATTTTTTATTTTATTCAAATAAGCATAAAAGATGCCGTAAAATAACTAAATAAATTAAAAAACTAATAAATACTTAGAATAAAATGATAATAAATAATTAAAATAAAATAATTTCAGAAAAATAAAAATGTAGGAGCACAACAGTTTATCAAAAAAAATGTCCAACTTATCAACAAGACGCACTTGTCAAGAAATTCACATTCTAAACAAAACTTGCAAACAGTTGTAATAAAGATATATTCAAGAGTTAAAAGTGGTAGTTATAATATATGTAGCAAAAAAGATGAAACAATTAGAGTTAAAAGTAGTAGTCATACTATTACAAACATAAAACTTGACATTGAGAATATGACTAGAATTAGAGACGATCTCACTCCTAGACAAATATATGTTCAATAATCTCGGACCACTAGTATCTGTATTTTAGTTGAGAGAATCTCATTCAACTTTATCCACAATCATTTTCCCTATTGTATATCGAGAAAACTAAAAATAAACCCCGAAAGCGAGACAGGGATTAATGTTACCAAAGCACATTGAATTTTGTTCTTCGACGTAAACAAACATGGGCTGACCACGTGTGCTAAGCTGTGAATGACCAGAAAACAAGAAGGATAAAGGGGTAAAAACAACAATCTGATCTCCAAAAGTGATGAAAGTTGAGTTAACAGTGACTATCCTTCCATTTTCCATGCTTCTTTAATGAGGGTAAGGTTGTGTTTTTTGAGTGTGGTCCTGTATTTTTCTATGCGGCAGACAGAATGCCCTTTCAGAAGAGTCTTCAACCATTGAGAACTCAATGATGACAGTTCCCTGCACTCTTATTGCTTTCTAACTTCTACCATGGTAATAAAATCCAATCGATAAAAAAGATGAATACAAGGCTTTCACAGTATTAGTTTCTTAAAGCAAACGGCTATTTGAGACTATTGTTGGAGACAACTAAAGCATAAAGGGTATTACGAAAAAGAAAACTCGATGAGAAAATTTAATTTTTGGGAACAAGTAGGGCTAATGTTCCTTCTTGCACATTCTTTTTTTATTTTCACACAAAGAAGAATAAATTCTGACAGTCGTGTATCTAATTAAACTTATAACTAATGAAACGTATGAGTATATATTTATTGCAAATTAACTCTCACAAATTCACCCTCTTAATTTGCAATTTTCGGCAGCTTCATGAACTTCTCGAACTTTTCTAAGGTTATCAACTTGGTGAGCATATCTGTTGGCTGATCATTAGTTTTGATGAACTCAAACTTGATTTCTCTTTTATTCACTAAATCATGAATAAAATGATGGCAATTTTCAATTTGCTTACTCCCAGCAATGGAAGAAAGATTATTCGCCATGCCAATTGTAGACATTGTCCCAGAAAATCTTTGTTGGACTTGCTTGTTGATGGCCCAAATATGTAAGAGTTCTTCCAAACCAAACTACTTAACAAGTTGTTTCATCGGCTGACATACATTCAGCTTTGGTTGAAGAAAGTTACTAATTTTGTTGCTTCTTAGATTTCCAAGAGATTATTTTTGTGCACAAGCAAAAGCTACATGTTGATGTTCTCTTCCGATCGTCAAATTAGGTTAGGATCTAATCATGCTTAACAGTGGAATAATTACCAAATTTTTTCGTATTTGATTTCCCAAAAGTTAAGATCTTTTAAATTCTGTAAATTAATTAACAATTAAATCATAATAAAGTATGAATCTTAATTCGTACCTTATTTCGAAGTTGATTATATTCTTGTTATATCCCTTGAACCGTTTCTGAAATTGGTTCATATTAACCACTGTAACCCTACAAGTGTTCGTCCTTTAATTATATCCATAAAACGAGTTGAGAGAACTCTGCAACAATTGCAAAGAGCGTTAGACAATGAGTGGTATAATAGGTTTGAGACATTTAAGTAATTTAATTGAAATTAAATATTAATTTCAATTAAACTTTAATTTGAATTAAAAATAATTCTAATTAAATACCAGTTATGTCCAAATAAGATCCAATATCTAATATTGATCCTTATTTATTAAATATCATATATTTAATCATAAAGTTTGATTTAATCATAAAGTTTCTCAAACTTTATAATTAAATCAAATTTGATTAAAATATCTTCACTTTGTTCATCTCGTTCTTTATATGTGACCCATTAGTTTCTCAAACATGTTGGCAATTGATACAAATTATAGTCCTAAATCATATTTAGGATTAGATAAATTTAACTCCTTTAATTTATCTTTAGTTCTCTAATTAAAAAATTTATATTCACATATCAAGATTGACGTCTAATAATACATTATGATCACCTAAATATTTAAGAATGTCAAAATGGTTTTTACTAACCTTTCCACACAATATTTTTTCGTATAATTCAATCATTTCATCATATAATGTTTTGATCCTACATAAAGCATGAAATTAATGTCTACTCTATTATGAGTCCATTCATATTAGTTCTCCACCACTAGCAATTGATTCAATTAATGACATTTGTAAACTGTTTACAAAGTGTCATTCCACCATGGATAAGGATTTTATTAATTAATACTAATAAAGAATAATGAAATATTCTCACTAATTACTTTAGGGTGATAAATCCTATCTTGGTTACTCAACTATGTCCATATAGTTCATGCTATATCTAATGAGTATCGACTGAGCTATCTATGACTAGAACATGTCATAAGTAGTATCAAAACATAACAATCCCTATACAAGATAACTTTAGAAATATGAAATCAAAGCATCACTTATACGATCATCAAAATGAAAATTTCTATAGACATATGAGTAATGTTCCAAATAGATTTCTCATATGGGGTCAGTTCAATAAACTTGTTTTCTAACAAGCACCCATACATTTATGTAACTATCTTCATACTTTAGTCTATAAGATCGACTATTTCCTTTAAAAAGAAAATGTAACACCCCACTCCCATCTGACATATGTGCGTGCGCCCTTCGGTCAAACGTGCATATGCCTGACAAAAATGACGTGTTAACTATCTCACTTTTACTTTATCACATGGCACCATAATTAAAATCACAAATCACATATTTGTTAAAATCTAAAAATTTTCCTCATTTTATATCTTAACCATAATGTACGTTGTAGCTTTAAGTTCAACATCCAATTTTATATAACACCATCCTATGAGCATAATAGCTCAGTCTAGTACGCTACAAACATGAGGAATAACAAAAGACAATAATAGGCTATGTCTTCAATTCCCAGCTAACCGACCTTTGAGCCATGTCTGATTGTCAAAGTTGCACAAAATATGCTTCTATGGAGTCTTAGAAGCTAGGTCGTCTCACTGTCGAGCCTGAAATTATCAACGGTGCAATTTTGATGAGTTTTATGAACTTAGTAGATTAACCATCTTCGATGGTTCACTCATATTATAAAACACAATCAATTATAGATATATTGTCTCACAGTTCATTTCAACTTGATTAGCACCAAGTTTCATCAAAAACAAAATATAATTTCAGTCAAATAATCAAATCAAACTATCACTTCATTACATTTAAATACAATACCATCCATACCATTATTGGTTTAATACCATGTATTCAAACATGTAACATTCTTACAGCTTTGCAAATCATTCAATGAATTCAAATCATATGTGAATGCTATATGTATGAGATTCACATTCGTTTTTATATTGTTGTGATTGTGTGCTTTTTCAGTATCTCGTATCACCGGGCTCATTTATCACAGTGAGCCTTAGGCTCTAACCACATATGTTTGAGCTTTAAGCTCTTTTCAGTAGCAGTCTCAGTCAGTAGCAACACCAGTTACAACTACTTTTATATTACATGTATTGAAATGAAATGCATGTCATAATTCAATACAATCAATCACTTTCATTCACATTATCTCAGTCAATACAGTCAGTCATAACATTCAGTAACTTTTAGTTGAAAATCATTTAGGCAATCTCATTCACATACAAGTAGCACTTTTAATAATATTCACATGCATCAAACGCCTCGGACAAGTATTGTCCGGAATTCAGTACACAATCAGTACACATTCATCATATATCAAATTCAAATCAGTAATATTGGATAAATAAACTGAGACCATCTTAGGTTACTCACAATTGCTCCCTTAAGCCTATTGCCTTGACGTTCCGGTAATATCAGGATGTGATCGTGCTACTTGCTCTCTTATATACATTAACACAATTTCACATTACTGTACTGCTTATATAATTGAGTAAACACATGTATGAATGTATCATGTATAATGCATGTGTAATGACAAATTCTCGGGTATATTTCTATAACAAATTGATGTACTCCAATAGTGCCAAAATTCACACACTCATTCACTATTTCAGCTTTTGCTGAAGGCATCCAATTCGAGTCAACTTTGCATAATTAATAAGAGCAAGAAAATGATGTATTTCCGTAACATTTTCTTCTATACAATTGTTCCTTTGTGTCTTAAGTTTCTAATGATACCAAAATCATTCAATTTGGTTCATTATTCTATGAGTTATGCTCATAATACCACAGACTGAATATATTTGAAATTTGGGCTAGTGCAAAATCATGCATTCAAGTTATACAACCCCTATCCCTCAATTCAAATATCCAAAAATTACATAACTTTATACCAATTTAAAGCTAAAAGAATAAGCTATAACTTTTGTGAAGACACATTTGTCTGATTCGGCCTACATCAATACAGTTTATTCAATAACTACAGGATATGGTTTCTGTCACTAGTAGTACTACAACTTAGGCCAAGACTCATTTTCAAGCAATATATCAAGACCCTTAAGGACATAATTCAAATTCAATTTCTTTTTAACATTTGTATCCAAATGTTTCTAGTTCATTTTGAATCAAAAATCATCTCATTTGGAGCTCTACGGATCAAGTTATAATCATAATATCGAAGTATGTTCAATATAATATCTCCAGTTTATAATATTCCAGTACATACCCTCACTTTGATTCAATCAATCCTTTTACAAATCAGTTCAGGTGGCTCTAAATTTTCATGGAGAAGAAAGGAGTGTATTGGTTCAATTTTCAAGTTATTTGGAGGTCGGGAGACAAAGTTATAACAAAATGAATGAAAGATGTTCAAAACAGTCTCTCTATAGTAACCTTTGGTGCAACTCCTCTTCACTTCTCTCTCTAAAACGCAGGTCTTCTTCTTCTTCACTGAAGCCCAGTTTTCTTCTTCCTTTTTTTTTTTTTTTTCCAGATTTTTCACCTTTACACTTCATAACTAATACATCCATTACATAAACAAACTTTCCTACTCCCCTTTTAGCTCAACAACACATAACAAACCAAAATCCAAAATTCAAACATAATCATCCAAAAACCGCATATTACTGTTCAAGCAAATTCCATACCCTCTACATGTTTTCATTTTTCTATCTTACATTCATTTGATGCATTTTTCCACCTTCTTCTACACTTTCATTTCATCAAAAACTTATCATTTTATCATTTTTATATCAGGACATCACCCAATTCATTTTCCTTATCTTTAAACTCACTTCAGATCATCTCAAAAACACCCACACATATTCCCGCATATCAAAAGTGAACAGAAACAGAGCATATATATTCATACATCAGTTTTCATGAACTTCTGCATTTTTTTCAGCATCTATTTATAGTCCAAAAAAAAACATAGAACCTATAGCATACGGTTCTACATCACTCACATATGCATCCATCTGCAAGCATGAAAACATCATCTTTTTGTCATTTATCATTGTTATAACCATGAAAATGAAAGCACAACTTACTTGTTCATCAAAATTTCAGAGCTTAAGAGAATGAGTTGTCGTTGAAGAGAAGCAAGGACAGAAAAAGATAACCAAATAATTTAGCTCATCCTTTGCAAAGTGTAACGGTGATTTGAGAATCAAGCATATAAACCAAATGCACAAGAATGAAAAACGTATGATGGTTCAGTGATGGGGAATAAGGAAAGGAGTGGGTGATGATGTTCAGTAAAGAACATTGAGAGAGACAGAGAGAGCTGGAGTCTTGTTCTTGTTCTTTTTTTTCTTTTTCTTTTTTAAGATACATGTGGCACCTATGCATGTAATCCATTTGTCATGCATGTGAGGCTGCCATGTGTCACACTCTCATTTATCTATTTTCCTAGTCCAAAATACCTCAAATTTTTGGAAATATTCTAAAATTCACCAAAAAAATTTCACCAAAAATTTCGAAATAATCATAATACTCTCTAAATAAATTTTCAATACAAATAATCCACAATTCACATTTTAATCGCATTTATAAATCAATTATACCCGAAAAATGTTAATGAATGCATGTACAATTATTTTAATGTATCAAAAATAAATATTCACATGTGTGTGAATATACAATGATGCATGAGCATGCAATGTACTTCTAATTTCTCACAGTACGCTCAATTCACTATTCTAGGGTCTAGCCCCAAACATGGGATGTTACAGAGAAACATAACATGTGCTAATCTTTTTACGTTATATTAATGTCTAGTCTTAATAGAATAATGACTAGGAACAATTTAGGGATAATATATAAATGCAATATGAATCTCATAATTATAATCTCATTATAATTTTATTTGCAATGTATAATTATTCTATGGACTTTATCACATACATTTAAATATGTATAAGATAAATATTGACTTTAAATTATTTTGTCACTAAACTACAACTAATTGATCGATTATAAGGCATAAACCAATAATCTCCCACTTGCACTTAGCCAATCATTTAAGTAGTTTATACTATATCATCATATGATGATCATACTACTACTTGGACAGTGGTTTAATGAGAGAATTCTACAAGATTCTCTATAGTGAATACTTGCTTAAATCTTACATTTTCATCTTAATTATCATCATAATTACAAAATATTGCCTAAGTACATCATTTGATTTTTGATGAGACCTTAACTCCTTTTACGTGCCTAATGGCTCTAATGTTTGACAGTACGTTACTGTCTTAAACAATATAAGGAGCTATATCAAGATCATTAAATAATTTATTGATCAAATTAATCATTTCAACTAAATGAAAAATGTATTATGGCTTAATTAGTAACCACTATCACTTTAGAACCTTCCCAATCTTAACATGGTATTATTCTAAGTAAAATAGATCTTAATTAGGATTTCCTTTTAAAGTTAATATCTGTATAACCTTAAACTCAAATATCAACTCATATATTGAAGAATGGATATCTTCAATACTTCACAAGTATTAAATATCTCAAATACTAAACATCTTTACTACATCATGTATGTACTTGGACTTATAATAAGTAAACAACTTCTAACCTATCTCTATAGATTTAATTTCCAAAATTAAGTTGTTACCTTTTTATATCCAATAAGAGATGTTCTTGGACAATTATGTTTTCAACAATTGAAAATTAAAATTATGATTCTTTGTGAGCAATAGGGCCAACTATACTCCCACTAACCTTCTTGTAGACATGATAAATTCACAATCATCTCCAAAACAGACTCTTTGAATTCATCATAAAAGTGAATCTTTCAATGTCTCGTAACCTTTTAACCATATATCAAATGTATCAACAAAGTCATTAGTTCCAACTGCATGTACTATCATAAGATTTGAAAATTTAAAATTTCATCTTACTCCCATAACTTATCTTCAGAACCATTCTCTTATAAGTATACATTGAAACAAACATTTTTTTCAACATGTTTGTAAGATTATATCTAACCTATTGGATCTCTCATAACCTTTTATTGTTCAATTTATTTATAAACTTAGAGGACAATACATGTTTCAACTAAGCATCACATTCTTAAATCATTAACTTTGAATCTTTCAAAGACTTAGCATTTCATGTCTAACTTGAAATTTTGCTAATTGATTTAATTAGAATGATTGAAGTAAGTAATACATACATCAGTATAAAAGAAATAATATTGCATCATACAATATCTCATATTGTATTTTCCTCCTTACATAAATACATACTTTTATGGCATTTTATTGTGCAGGTATGCACTAGATAATCTCATTCCATATAGATAATCAAAAACTTTAAAACTCACCACAATGACTCGTCGAAGTGTTTCAGCATTCTCAATGCTTAATTTCTACTTAGATTTAAACTAATTAAACTTTTCAAAATTTTAAATCAATGAAATACATGACTATATCATATAAAGTCATTATTAATATAATGAAATATAAGTATCATCCTTTTATAAATTGTTATTCTATTTAATACATCACATGTATAAATTTAACAATTTAATACCATCATCATGCTTATATGCAACTTCATGATTCTTATTATGTTGAATTAACCAACATGACATAAAAGAATAGTCTCGAATATCCAACTTTGTATTATAGCTAGTTATGTTAAGCATAAGTCTCATTTCATCAAACACATGCAAACTATTTGCATAAACTTGGATCAACTACTTTTACTCAACAATCTATTTTTTATCATGCATTGAACATTACAATAATATTGAATCTAAATTCAATATCAAATACTTGTAAGTATGAACTAGAAATACTTATAATGTCTATCATATCTCGTATAGATAAGAAAATTCATGCAATTGTTTCTTCTAACGGTAATTATTATCATTGTATAGAAAAGCCTTTAATTGATTTCCATATTTATGCGTTTAGTAGGATAAATTGAATGAAATAATTTCATTAAGGTATTATACATTTTAGTTTTCATCCTTTTGCATCTTACTATCAAGGTTTTACCATACATCTTATATGTCATCAAAGTTTTTGAGACATTATTCACCTCAGAATTTCAATACATTTTGTCATCTTTATGATTTTAATATATCTCTAAAACTTTAACATCAAATCCTCAATAAGAGTTAATAGAAAAATTGCATAATGGACATACAAATTTCTTTTACAACAAAAAGTACTTTAAGCAAAACTATAATTGTAACACTTTAAAGTATGTTGCTTAAAATTAATATAATGCAATCATAATATTAATAAGCAACAATAATAATAAATTGTTGTCATATGTTAAAAAAAAGCAACAAAAATTAAAATGCCATTGCATCATCTTAATGCTTCCCTAAATATTAACAATTTCGAGACTTTTACTTGATCCTTCTTTTATATTCTTCATGTCTCTCTGCTTTGGCTTTGATCTCCTCAATAATGGAGGAAAATTTTTGAAACTGAACGAGCTCATCGTATGAAGCACAAATCCTACCATTTAGGCTCGCTCCGTCATCGTCAACGTCGCTAAGTCACCCGATGTACAATCAGTCTCAGTATTCAAGAGTTAGTCAATTTTGTTCGTTCATCGATTCTCCTTTGTGTCATCACCAAGCATCTCTTCACCAATCTTCTCCTCCTTTTTATTCTTTTTGTGATTTTGATCTCGAATACATATTTGTATTCTTGTGGATTGATAGTTTTTACAATTTGAGGATTTCTATATGTAATTATATCAAATCTCTCTGTGTGAACGTTGAATCTAATTCTTGATTGATTACTATTTTGTGTTTTTACAGATGGATTAGGGATTCGAGTAACTTTAAAGCCTGAGTTTTTTTTAATGCTTTTAGTTTTCTGATGCTTGTTTGTCTGGTTGTGGTTTCCTTAAATTAGCTATTGTAACCTCAATTGGCTCCCTTGTCTCTTTCCCTACTCATTCACTTTTTTCTCTTCAACGACTCTCCGACACTGGATCAGGTACTCCCATATATTATGGATTTTTTCTATGTGTAATTTTGTAATTTTCTATGTTTTGAAGCACGCGAGTTCTGTTGATTGGTGTGGTGATTGCTATTTGGAGATTAGAGATGGATTTCTAATTTTTGATTTATTTCCATTATCATATTATGCTTTAAGATTGTTCAACTGAAATTTTACCTACAACCTCAATAATCTTCTTATCTCGATATTTTCCTTCTTCTTCTATTCTGAAACCATTAACCCATCAGCTCCTCAATCATGCCTCTATTGACCCTTTTTATCTCTCTTGTTGTATGCCTGAGACATCTTGGAATTGCTATCCTTCTTAACGATGGAGTCGATAGCAGTGTTGCTCTCCGACTCGTTCATTTAGCCAAACATGATTGCACTACTTTTTACCTAAAAATTTGGTTTCAAGTAAGCTTGTTTATTTTCTTGTTTGCTCCAAGATGGTACCAAAACTTGGAACTTTGTCCTCTGCAAACCATCATCATTTATAAGTGGTTATTACTGATATTTTGTCTTGGTTAGAAAGACTTTGAGAACTTCTGGTCAGAATGCCCCTGGGAAGAGGATTTGAATTATGTCAAAGTTGTTTGTGGTCAGGCCACTTGCCTTTGTTTGGTTACTTTTGTCCCTGTTTGATCTTTAAAGATTAAGGTTCCATTTAATTGTAACGGGACTATCCTTTGTTTTGAAACATGGTTAGAAGTATGCAGATCTTATTCTGTCTTTTGTTGATTTTATTCTATAACATTTTAATTGAATGTAAATATAAGGAATTTCAGGTTGATATACCACTAGAAGTTGTGCATTTGACTGATGAATATTGGAAAAATGTTGTATGTATTTATGCATTTGAATTATGATCTTGCACTCTTCTATATATAGTTAAATTCTTACTTTAGTACCCATCTCCTAGAAATTGAAAACTTGGTTTTTCTTTCCCTGTTCAATGAAATTAGTAATTTCCATTAGGCAGAGTGTTCATACGTGAAATTTTTATGTTCACTGTTAATCTAATATGGATTCCAACCTTCTGGTAACTAATTTGAAAATAGATGCCATATAAATGTTTATAGCTAGCTATATGACCAATAACTTTGATGATTTTCCACGTAGCCATCATGAAAATTATCGATGTGAATCAAACTCCTAATCCAAATTTTCTTTGCAATACTAGGATTAAGTTTGGTATGTGCTAGTGAAAACATCATTGTTTTATTTCTATATATATGCAGGTACAACATTTTTCACTGAAAATCTTTACGTTTCTTTTGGCATATGGAATTTAATTATGTAGCTTCTAGGCATTATGCCAATGTTATTCATCCATCTTCGAATAAAAAAATAAGCCTTCTATTTTAGAGCTCTCAAAAGACATGGTAACAATCTCATATGCCTAAATTTTGTACTTTTATTTGCATCTATTTCTTGGACATAGATCTTCATCTTCTAATATTTCAATTGAGTGACATAGATCTTCATCTTCTAATATTTCAATTGAGTGAAACAACATATGGTTTATTCTAAATAAAAGAGGAATAAATTCTCTAAAAAACAATGTGTAATGTTGCTTTCTCATTAAAAAAACATTAGGGTTATAGACTATGAATTTGCATTCATAACTTAGAAATTTATTACCGACCAATTGTAAGTTAACAAATGAAGTTGTTCTCTATCCACAAACTCATATAAATTTTGTTAAATGCAAGCTCAAAAAGAAACCAAGGTGGACTAACGTTATAGATCTTATGCTTATTTATTTTCATCTTTTTAAAGTTCTTAGGTTTTCACTTGATGGTTAATTACTATGAAAAAATATTTGCGAAATATAAGTGATACTGTGGAAGAACATAGAGCATTACATTTTTGCTAGGATAATGTTATTATAATAGTGGGATAGGCATCTAAATTGGACAGTAGAAGCATATGTTAATTCCATATGGAAATGTGTGTTGTAAGTTCTTTTATTCGACTTTACAGGTTAAACATCAAACTTATTTCCTTTTGCTCATCTCACAAGCTCAGCTTAAGCACCTTATTTTTCCTCTTAGATGTATTGCTAAGGCTAGTTTGCTATAGGTAAATTGCAAGCCAAAATATTGCATAAAAACTTGTCTTGTGATTGTTTCTGATGTAGTAAATATGTTTGGTTCATTTTTTCTTCACAAAGAAATAGACAATTTTCCTCTTATTTGGGCACATGATGTCTAGTGATATAGTAGCCAAAGATGATTTAAATTCATTTCCTATGGAAATACAACAATCGACCAGGGTATTTTCTTTCTTTCGGAAATATTATTTGATGTACTATAATGGAATGAAGTGTGAATGCTGTTAAGAGTTAGGATAGGTTTTATTGCAATTTTGACTAAATGTCTTGCTTTGTGAATGCTCAGTAGTAATGTTATGTAATTAAATGAAAAAGTTCTTTAACACTTGTGTTAAATGCAATAAACAAGGATTTTAAGAGTTCTTACATATGAAATAATATGCACGTTTCCATTTTAGGGTAACCTTCTTTTACAATTGTATTAAATGTAATAAAATTGTATTTTTAAGAGTTCTTCCATATGAAATAATGTGTAGATTTCCACCTTTTAATGGGAACAAGTATACTTCCAAAGAACTTTGAAAAACGTTACAGAGACAATGTTAAGAAGCCTGACACCGACTTCGAATTCCACAAACGATGAAGAATTGTTAAAATACATGTAATTTTCCTTACAATTGTTGATGATTGTAAAATTCGCTTTTGTATTTCGTAATAATAAAAGCACATGTAATTTGTTTTTATTTTGAATATGTTAAATGTTGATTTTTCAAGTCCTTATGGACTATATATTATATATTATATATAAATGCAATTTTTTGATCATTTATATTTGATAGTACGTACGTAATTAAGATGTACATTAATATCTATATATTGCTTTAATGTATATATAGATGGTGCCTATGTAATGACAAGAATTTGATTTTACTTTAAATTTTATTGGTAAGGAAAGAATAAATTGTTGCTTTTATTGTTACAAATTGTAGCCTAAAAATTTCACTTTTTTGCCTTATCTATTTAACATTGTCGCCTCAAAAGACTTAAAGTGTTGCAATATCTATCTAAAATTGTTATTATAGTTTAAAACTAATGTGTTGCCTTAGTTAAAACTTAAAGCAACACTTTTTATCTTGTTGCCTGACAAAAAAATTATGTTGCTTTATACTTATTGCAGTACCACTTGTTGTAATGATATGAATTCTATTGCCTTAATAAAAAGGCAATGATAATTGTACTTATAGCAACGCTTTTGCCTGTTGCTTAAAGTCGTTTTTGCCGTAGTGTTTCTAACTTTGGGAACTCTTTTCAAATATAATTCTATGTCTAAGACATTTAGATCATTAACTTAGTATCAACTATAGTAAACAAGGTAAATTCTACTTAGAACAAAAATAAAATGTAAGAAAAGAAAGTAATTAATTATATGCCACGACTACTAAATGAGATTAAGACTTTAATTATGTATTTGGTTACTCTCACTATTTTATTCAAAATAATAGCCCTCACTACTATTCGAAAAGATCACTATAATCTTCTAAGTGGGCTAGGATCTCGTTCAAATTTAGTTGATCTTGAGTTTGCTTAATAAGCAAACTAAACTTAAATTATGTAAATAACAACTTTATCAATCACATCTCATATGACTTATAAATCCATTAGGTGACAACTCTTGCCAAAATTTATCTTATATGTTATTCTTAACCCTACTTCCAAACTCGTGTGATCATGAGTTTGCTCATTCAAGCCATATAAATTTAGTTAAGTAGAACCAACTGTTATAAAATTAAACACATTCGGGTTAATGCGACCTTAAGTTTGCTCAACTAGCCTAACAATAAACAGAACTTTAGTTTATTCTTATAACAATGAAAGAAAAAAATCACGTCAAAGCATATACTTAATATTTTTAATGAGGGATTTAATTTTATGTGTCTTATCATATAGAAAATTGCATGTAAAATATCATACACTTATAATATATCAAACATATATTCAAACATGAAACTTATGCACTCATAATCAAATTATATTCTTAAAACATCAAGCTTCATTTGATTCTAATTATTGGTCTAATCTAAAATAATATTTCCAAATTCTTGAAAAAAATTAAATTAGATTAGACTCATTGATTCCAAAATAAATTAAATTCTTATTCCAAATAGAAATTTAATGTGATTTGAATACAATTTTAAAATCTAATTGGAAACTATATTCCAATTATCTTGACTACTTTAACAAAATTAATTGAAAATAATTTTCAATAAATTATAATTCTTTATTATTATAATTTAGAAAAACTCCTTTTCCAAAATTTAACAAGTAAGACATTATGTTCCAATTAGAAAAGTATTTCTATTCTAACTATAAATAAAATTTCCTTAATTAGAAACTACTTTTAATATTAAAAGGAAACTACTTTCAAAATTAAATAAACACTTTTAAATTTAATTAAGAAAGTCCTTTACGTTATTTATTTAAGAATAATTCTTAATTAATTAGTAAATATTTCTTTAATAAATTAGAAAACTATTTTCAAAGATATTAAGAAAGCTCATGTTATTAATTAATATATGAAAGCACTTTCCACAACTTAATCAAAAAAGATACTTTTTCTAATAAATGAAGAAATTTATTATTCATAAACAGATAAACAATTTTTAAATAAATTAAATAGTGGTTTTCTAAACAAATAAAATCATAAATTTAACTTATCTTAATCAAATTGAAATAAATAAATTTAATTAAAAAAAGCTTTTCTTAATTACTTAAGAAAGCATTTTTCTTAATTTTAAGGAGCCTAATTAATTAATTTCAATCTAATTGAAACCAATTAATTCTAATTTTAAAAATTACTTTTTTGAAATTAATTAGGAATCATTATAATTATTAATCTTAACCAAATTAAGAAAAATAATTAATATAAATTTAGAATTTATTTTGAATTTAAAACTCTTTTATAAATCGATTATGGATTATTCTAGAATTAGGTTACTCCTAATACAAGGTCCAAACAAGCCCAAATCTAATTTTGGAATGCATTATTCTAATGTCAAAGCAATCCATAATCAAGGCTTGGGATATCCTTATCTTGTTGCCAAACATCCCCCATTCTAACCCTAGAATAGGTTATCCATGTTACCAAACATGCCCTTCTTTAGGTTTAGAAACGTAATTTCATAAAATGAAACCTTAGTTTCTCTAACGTGTTAATATTGCCACAGCCAAGTTTTATATCTACCACCGGCGTTTTTACGCCACCTGCACACTGCTGCTCGCCTGCTCCACCAGCAGTCCATCACTGACCTGCAAGCCCATCTCATGGATTTGCTTTGATTTTTTAAGCATCTCACTGCTGGAAATGCCTCCTTGCAGCTAAAAGATGCCAGAATCATAGTCGCCGGTGACTATCGAAACTCTAACAAAAGATGCATAGCTCACGACACCAACCTCCGCTGCCAATAATCACCTACTGTCTCCACTTATCGCAATTGTTTGAATCCATCGATCAGGACGGCAACTCAAGCCATGTTTAATACTCCATTTAGAGTTCATAACATTCAATCACACGTGAAGCGGAATAATTACAAAATTTTTTGTATTTGATTTCTTAAAATTCAAGATCATTTAAATTTTATAAAAAAATTAACAATTAAATCATAATAAAGCATTAATCTTAATTCGTATCTTATTCTAAAATTTGATTATATTCTTATCGTATTCATTGAAATGTTTCTACAACAAGCTCATTTCAACCATTATAGTAACGCAAGTGTTTAACTTCTAATGATTTTCATAAATCGAGTTAAGAAAACTTTGCAACTATTACAGAGAAGGTTAGGTAAAGAGTGTTAATTTCGTTAGAGCTTAAGTCTATTTATAATAAGTTTGAGACATTTTAGTAATTTAATGGAAATTAAATTTTAATTTCATTTAAATTTTAATTTGAATTACAAATAATTCTAATTAAATACCAGTTATGTCCAAATAAGATCTAATATTTAATATTATTAAATATCTTATATTTAATCATAAAATTTCTCAAACTTTAAAATCAAGTTCAACTTGATTAAAATATCTTTGCTCTTTTCAAACTGTTTTTTATGTGTGACCCATTAGGTTCCCAAATATTTTAGCAATGGATACAGATTATAACCCTAAATCATATTTAAAATTAGATAAATTAAATAAATTTAACATTAATTATCTAATTAAACAATTTATATCTATAGACCAAGATTAACATTTGGCAACACATTAAGACCACCCAAATATTTAGGAATGTCAAAGTGGTTTTGACTAACCTTTTTATGCATGATTTTTTATATAATTCAATCCTTTCATAATATAATGTTCTAACTAGACATAGAGCATAAAATTAATGCCTACTTTATTTTAAGTCCAGTCATATTAGTTCTTCACCATTAGCTATTGATTCAATTAATGACATTTGTAAATTATTTATAAAACATAGTTCATCCTTAGCCAAGGATTTCTCGAATCAATACTAATAAGGAACAATGAAACATTCTCCCCAATTACTTTAGGGTGATGAATCGTATCTTGATCATTCAACTACTTCCATATAGTTCATGCTATAGCCAATAATTACTGAATGGGCTATCCTTAAATATAATATGTCATAAGTAGTATCAAAAGATTGAGAGTGTTTCACTATCTTATAAGTGATTCAAGAGAGTAAAAGAATTAGTAATCTAAATCATTCAAAACTTATTTTAGAATTTAAAACAAATCTAACTACACAACAATTTAAATCTAACTACTAAACGTGCTAATTTATGGTTATGAGCTTGACCTTCATCCTTTAAAACTCAGCCAGGATCAATTATGAGTAACCATCTTCCACCCTTCTCATTCAACATCAATTTTGTAGCCTGTGAGTATGCTACAAATTGCAAAATGATTAGAAGGACAATATTGATAAAGTTGAGAAAATCAATTAATTTAATTAATGTCCTTTTCACGAACAAACTGTCAATAAAATAGGGAATAACAAAACTCCTTGAATCTTCCATCGAATCCAATAGTTTTTCTTGTAAGAAAGTGTGTTGCTCTCTTTCTTCCTTAATCACCTTCGTCTCCTCTGCTTCTTTTGCTTCACGAACAGAGACTTTCATAGCTTCTTCAAACTTGATGTCTGTTCTCATCTGTTCTTCGTCCTTTTGTTCTTTAGAAGATTCGAACAAATCAATTATCCTGAATGAGCTACCATCTTTCGGATTCTTTAATACATCATTCATGTTGAATGTCACTTGGTCATCATTCATCCAAAGGATAAGGTTCTTTTTATGGACATCTACCAAAGATTTTTCAATGTTCATACATGGTATATCAAGAACTGGTGAATAATAGGGAGGGTTGGCATTCTTTTCTTCATCCTCTTTCTTTGTCTCTTGGTCTTTAATAAGGTGGGGTTCAACTTGGTGTTCCACTGGTTCTTCTAGCTCTTCCTAATTCTTAAGTGTGATAGCCTCATATTGCATTTGTTGATGTAATTCCATATTTCTTAGAGAGTCTTCCATATTTCTTTTACAAAATTCACAAGAAAGCATGTCTTACTTAAATCTCCAAATTATGAATAGCAGTGACATGATTTTCCATTACTTGATCAATTTGCTCTTCTAATCCCCTCTAACCCTCTTCCATATCCGTGAGCTTATCTAGGATCTTATTTAATTTAGAATCCCATAAACTGGACTCATCTTGTTGAAATCCTATTAGGTCTTGATGTCCTAAGTGAGTCCTTACATTGTTGGACCAATAGGCATTTGGGTGGTTTTGCCACCCTAGAGTGTACGTGTTCCAGTAAAGATCGTTACTTTCTCAACCATACTGTGCCTCATTATAATTCGCAAAAATTCCTTGCTCCCTATAATACCTGTCTTCCATCATTGTTCTTTCTGTTTCTTCTTGGCGTCTAGCTCTTTAAATGTCTCATTCTCACTCTAAGATGTATTATTGTGTCTCTACTTTATGTCCCAAACTTCTTCTTCTTTTTTATTATTATTATTATTTAAAAAGAAAGATAATGAAAAAGCCTTAGACTAAAGAACTAAACTAATCGCCTCCCCAGCAACGACGCTAAAAACTTGGCTGCAATTTTCTAATATGTGCAAGTTTTAATATTTAACCTTGACAATCCACAAGCGTACGGGTCGTTCGCGTAGTACTGAAGGTGTCGATCCCATGAAGAGAAATATTCTAATCCTAAAGTCTAAGACCAAACAATTCACAATAATTCAAATGTAACAAAACTAAAATAGGACTGCAATTCAATTAAGCAAATCAAATTAAGAATCAATCACGAAATATTAATAAATTAGCAAATTACAATGCACACACCAAGAATCAACCTAAGGAACTACCAATTGAGAGAAAGGGGAAATTTTTTCCTATCTTCAACACATACCTAATTAATTATGAAATGTCAGATTATTGATCCTGGACTATCCTAGGGTTGATTACTCTCTCTCAAGTTATAACCAAAATCCCTAAATTATAAACCCTAATTAAATTATGAAAAATTGAAAATTTTCAATTCACAATTTATCCAAACCCTAATTAGATCTAAAGTTTTCCACTAAACTATCGGAACCTATGTGAGATCTCTCGTTACACAATTACCGATTTGATTGATTTCTTGTTCTTATTAAATTATCTAACTCTTGTTAGCCTAATTTAATTATTTTTCATCGGTTCATCCTCTCAGTCTATTACTGATTTATGAAAATGTAGAAATCAATCACAATGAATCCATTTCACATAAACAATTAGATTTTATTGATTCAAAGATAAAAATAACTCGAAGGTGAGTTTAAACAATCCTCAACATTCATATATCCTATCTTAACAACTATGCCAATTCTATACATAGATAAAAATGAAAATTCACTGAAAAATAGATCTGAATGGATGATGGATGCGGCAACGATGAGAAACCTCTTGTTCTGGAAAGTACTTCATGTAGACTTCTTCTCCACGTCTCTCTTCCTTCGTCTCTTTCTCAATCTCTCAATGAACTCTCTCTAGGGTTTCGTGATGGTGGCTGATGTAAGAAGCTCTTTCTTTTTGTTCTTCTTGTTCTAGTTATGTTCTTTTGTGTTTAGGGTTGAATTAGGGTTTTTTCGAGGTCTGAAAGGCCTAAAAAAATTCCTTGAAATGCGAAGTTTAGAAGTGGCTGCGTGTCTACCCAACGTAGGCCATGATCATGGCCTACATTTAAGCCTTCTGTCACGATAATGGCCTGTTATGTCACGATTGTGGTGGGCCATTGTTTCGGCTTAAATGTCTCTAAAACTTCTCCGTTTTTCGATGTTGACCTTGAAATACTAATAAACACATCAAGATACCTCAAAAATATCATATTTAAGCTTAAAGGATTATTCTAACCTATAAAACACTTAAAACACAAATAAATCACAAACTAACAAAATTCTACTGAAAATACATACTAAATAATCGAATAAGCAGATAAACAAATATCAAACTATACCGTAAAACACGGTGCATTTTACACTTAGCACTTAATAATCTTAATATATTTTGGAGTTTCCATCTATTTCTTCTATAAAAAATATTAAATCATTAAAAGATTTCTAATGAATTTTCTTTAGTTGAGAAAAAGAAAACAAATCTAGTGGTGTTGAAGTTAAATATTTTGATTTGTGTAAGCCTAAAAATTAAAGAGGTCTTGCTTCACTTCTAAAAAAGCTATAAATTAAGTCTTGTTAGTTAAAAGAATTTGAAGATTATTAACTAATAATGAATCACTTTAGGTTAGATGGATTCATACCCACTTTCTCAAAGGGCTTAGCTTTTAGAAAGTTTAACTAGAGACCAATACTTCTTAGAATCTTAAACAAATTTTAGGCTTGAGGACACAAGGTTATAGGACATAAAATACGTCATTGGGAACGGTAGGGATACATGGTTTTGATTTGACAAGTGTAATAAGTTAGGTCTCCTATACTTGTTACAAAACTACAACTGTTTAAGAGTCTCATTGCCTAATCATATAAAAGTTGAAACAATTATATAGAGAGAATTGGATTTGGTTAGTTTATGCTTCTAAATACTTTTCAGTGATAAGGGAGAGCTTAGCCTACCGAAATTTCAATTAAGTAGCATAACACTCCTTGATTTGAACCAAGTATGACAAAAAGAAATTCATTAATAAGTCTTACATGAAAATATTTGTTCATCCTCGACAACAAGATTAAGAACAAAGAATAAGATTAAGTTTAATATCTTAGATCATTTGTTTTCACTTTGCAATAAATATAATGAATCCTTAGACCACTTATTTTTTAACTTCTCATTTTCTACAAACATATAGAGAAAGAGCTTATAGCTCTTTAACTTGTATGAAGAATTAGAGAATGTATTCAGTAACAAAAAGAGAGATATCAACACCAAACTTTATAGGAAGTTAAGCAGATCGGGTGATGGATTGGGAAGGGAGTAATGAGCTTATCTGGTGGTAACAAAGTTGAGACATTCGTATTCGTTCCCTGATTAGTATTGAGTCATGTGGGCCCAAATCTGTTGCAGCAAGGGGGTCCATAACGGTAAAGAATCAGAAACCTATTAATTAAAAGAGAGGTATAGAGACGAGAGAGAGTATTAACTAAAATAGTAAAGACAGCCTCTACGACTGCAACTGCAAATTGCACGACTCTTTACCTTAAGCTACTCCTCTCACTTCGGTGGTGTTGTTTAGGACAAGCGCTCCCAGACAAAGCTAGCTTTCATGGCTTCTTCTTAATTTCTCATTCTCTTCTTCTCTCTATCGCTTCTGCTATTTCTTTAATTAGTGTCAACACTTTTCCTTTGGACCCTTCTCTCTGTATCATTTCGCAGATCTACTTCATTTTCTCTCGTAAAACTTGCTTTTGTACATTTTATTATTGTTTGGTTGGACAACTTACGAAAATGTCTCTGCCCCTCATCCTCGTCATAGTTTCGGTTTTGGCTTTGGCTTTGTCTTCCTTGTCGGTGGGGGAGGTGATAACGTGCTCCGGGATAGTGCCCATGAGGTACAGGAACGACAAAATTTCCATTACAGACTATGGGGCTGTTGGTGACGGAAAGACATTGAATACAAAATCGTTCAGGGAGGCCATTTACAGGATTCAGCATCTGAGGAGGAGAGGGGGAACCCTGCTTTATATACCCCCTGGAGTGTTCTTAACTGGGAGCTTCAACCTCACCAGTCACATGACTCTCTACTTGGCGAAAGGTGCTGTTATTAAAGCCACTCAGGTAAACGTTGTTCTTTGATTACTTTCTTATGCATGTCTTTGACTATTAAGGACTTCTCAGTTTAGTATCTAGTCGTTGCTTTCTTCTTCTTAACTGTGTTTAATTTTTTTTTTCTTATTTTCTCTGTGATCGCTTTTGATGAAAGAAAAATAATGAAACTTCTATCTAAGTATGCGTAGAGGGTAATATGATGCAAATTGTGTCACTAAATTTGTGTGTCCTGGGACATGTGGACTTTCTTTGAGTTAATCTTTGTTTTGTTATAAATAAAATTACCTTATCTTTCTGTGGCTTGGATTGTGTGGGTGTGGGTTTTCAGAGATACGTGGTGGGGGATCGACATGAATTAATGGTGGGTCCGGGAAGAGGAAAAGAAAAGAAAAGAAAAGAAAATGGCGGGTCTGGTTATGCGCGATTGCATGTGCTTTGCATTTATCCCATCCCTATAGAAAATAGGCCGGCAACTTATACAATTGTGTTCTGACAGCCAAATTAGCTGTCAGGTCACGTCGTGGGTTCTATGCCATATCTCGGTTGAAAGTCATTCGACTTCAGTGCCACATGATGCTGGTGGATGGAGTCCATCGTTTTTTATTTATTTTTTCTTTTTTTAAGGTGAACCCAGATACTGCTACTCATGTTCACTTATTGGGGCATCATGTTGGTGGTTTTTCTTTGGTGCGTATTGTGAGGGAAATAAAAGAAATATAGGAAGTGATTTTAGATGGAGAATTGCTATAAACTATGTTCGCATTGCTCATTTTCTTCCGGTAACCAATGCTAAGCCACCGGATGACAAGGAGGAATCCATGGAAGATGGATTGATAACCTTCTATTGCAGATTTTGTTTGATAACTGATGTGTAATTCAACCAATAGAACGTGATGGATCCTTCCCATGCAAGAATGCTGGTCATCAGGATAGATTGGATCTTTTCATGTCTAAAATATTCAGCGCAGTTGACATTTGCAAAAAACTTGTGACATACTATTTTTTGATAATGAACATTATGAGCTGTGCTTTCTACTTGTGTAAAATTTTTGTTCTTACCCCTACTAGATGGAATTAGAGTATTTAGTTTTTCTTTAGAATGCAAATTTTGTTTTAGGTGGAGATGGTGTATCACTGTATTGCTATACCTATTATGCCTTTGTTTTCCCATTATGTGGATCTTTCAATAATGCATGTTCGAAAGAGGCAGCTTGAATGATTTTTTTTTTTTTTTGGGCTCCTTTCTTAAGTGTGGTGAGTGCCTTATTTTCTTGCTTGACATTTCAGGATACCTGGAATTGGCCTCTAATTGCTCCTTTAGCATCCTATGGAAGAGGGAGGGAGCGCCCTGGTGGAAGGTACATTAGCTTTATCCATGGAGATGGGCTGCAAGATGTGGTAATAACTGGTGAGGTTTTGACAATAACACCATATTGGTAAAGTTTTGACAATAGCACCACATTGGTTTCTTCTTTTTTATCTTAACGTCCTTAATGATTTGGGTCGTATTTGACCTAGATCAATTCCTGAGTTGAGATTTTTATTTGGGTTTTTTCTGTGAATTTGGTTGACTGGAAGCTCAAGACATCTGTGCTTTTCTTAATGCTTTTAATATTATGCCTACATTAGAAAATTGAAGTGCCTAATGGGACTGTACAACCACAAGATTTCTTGGAAAGTGAATTCAGTGTACTTATTTGTGTTTCCTCTTTAAACATTAAGTTTTATTATAGAATTCTGAACCAAGATCTTTGAAGAGAATCTGAATAACTGAATTTGCCTACTAATTACATTATCGAACATTTGTGAAATTCCACCTGCATTGCAGAAATAACTGGTAGGAAAGTCAATTGTAACAAATTGAGGCAATGAATGACACCTGTTCTACTATGTTATAACCATCTCTTTTATCTTTGCAATAGTCTCACATGGTTATGTCAAGATTTGCTTATACATGTACCCTCAGTGATTCTGTTTAGTGTTTTGCGCTAAGCTCAAGGAATTGTTCTTGTTTAGGGGAGAATGGGACAATTGATGGTCAAGGAGATGTATGGTGGAACATGTGGAGGCAGAGAACTCTTCAATTTACTCGGCCTAATCTTGTTGAATTTGTGAATTCCAGAAGCATAGTGATCTCCAATGTTATTTTTCAAAATTCTCCTTTTTGGAATATTCACCCTGTTTACTGCTGGTAATGGTCATTGCATTTGAATTCCAAAGCAATTTCACCACATAATTATATGAGATTGATAGATGTGACATCATATTTATTGAAAATTATAATCAAGCATTATGTCTTTCATGTATCCAAAGATTCTAAGCATGAAATCATATCTTATAAGGATTAATCTTTGATGCAACTGTCCACTTTCTGACATTTGTTATCAAGAAGGAGAATGAAGGGGTAGGGCCTAGGATGAGAAGTGGGTTACTAAAATTGATTTGTTGTGTAAGGCAATTTTCTTTTCTGCTGCTTGCCGTGTAACCTGAGTCCTGACATGAATCTGGTAAGATCTCTTGAGTTGTTGAAACTTGAAACTGATGCTCTTCTTTACAGCAACGTTGTTGTCCGATATGTCACAATTTTGGCTCCGCATGACTCTCCCAATACTGATGGCATTGACCCAGGTAGAATCTACAATGTAATCTTTTGCCAGTTTTTGTTTTCTTGATGGGTAGTCTAGCAAAATTCAGTTGCCACTGTTTTACCAAAGAAGATAATGAAGTTTTACATCCAGCGATGCAAGTTCTGAATTGTAGACAAAATCAGAGAAAGTTGATAGTGCAACTTTTCATTGCTCTTAAACCTGGTGAATGGTAGATCTTTATATATAACTAGTTAAGCACCATTCCTCACTAGGTGTCTTCTTCACCCAGGAAAAAAAAGATAAGGCTGCATCGATTGTTGTTATTACAATTCAAATTCAGTGACTTGCAATGCAGGTTGCATCGATTATTGTTATTGCAATTCAAATTCGGTGAGTTGCAATGCTTTGAATAACTTCATATTGGTTATTGACAATCCCTGGATACAGATTCAAGCTCTAATGTCTGCATAGAGGATTCCTATATTTCGACCGGAGATGACCTTGTGGCTGTGAAAAGTGGGTGGGACGAGTACGGCATAGCATACGGTCGACCAAGCTCTGAGATCACCATCAGGCGAGTCACAGGATCATCTCCATTTGCGGGAATAGCAATCGGCAGTGAAACCTCGGGTGGAGTGAAAAATGTGTTGGTAGAGAACATAAGCCTCTACGACATGGGAGTAGGCATCCACATCAAAACCAACATTGGCAGGGGGGGATTCATAAGAAACATAAGCATTTCTTATGTGTATATGGAAAATGCACGTAAAGGAATAAAGATTGCAGGTGATGTTGGGGACCACCCAGATGAAAATTTCAACCCAAACGCTCTGCCACAAGTTAAAGGAATCACGCTCAAGAGTGTTTGGGGAGATAAGGTTGAGCAACCAGGTTTAATTAAAGGCCTAAAGGATGCTCCATTCACCGGAATTTGTCTCTCCAACATCAATCTTCATGGTGCAAAACCAAAAACTACTTCATGGGAATGTTCTGATGTGAGTGGCTCTGCCCTCCAGGTAACTCCATGGCCATGCTCTCAACTCACCACCACTAACTATCAAACTGGTTCATGTTCTGATCACTTCTGAGACAATGTTGCTCTATATTATTTATTGAGGATGTCAAGAACAAGAAGACAGACATTTATGAATAAACACATAGATGTGTATTTATTTAACAGACAGCAAGTAATACAAGAAGACAGAGACATTTATGAATAAACACATAAATATGTGTATTTATTAACAGACAGCAAGTAATAACACAACATTTCCGTACATATCCATTATCCCACACACACGCGCCCGCGTGTGCGCGCGCGCACACACATATATAATATGTATATAATATCTCGCGGCTGCAAAACGTCAATTATCTAAATACCCATCAAATTAGAAAGAAAGGAGTAAAAACCCTAATCAAAAGTGCTTCAAAAACTTTATAAGCTTCCTCAAAAAGAAACCATCCTTATGCTTGTGCATCTTCTTCAGCTCCAGTTCTTTCTTTTCGCCGTCCACGTGGTGGTGGCGATGTTCCCGGGGCCACCTCATCCGATTCATCCTCGAGATGTAAGCGAACTTTGGTGTATCGTGTTGAAAACGGGCCCATCTGGGTTGGATCTGGTGAACCTGATCTACACCCTCGTCGTGTCTTGCGGTGGTGGAAAGAATCATGTCGTTTCCGTAGGGGATCTCCCGGCCGTTGAAGCGCCTGAAATGGCGGCATCGATGGCCACGAGGAAGCTGGATCGACGGACGGCGTGGGAACCGGCGGTTGATTGGTCGGAAACGAACAATTGTTAACGGCACGCTCTGAGCTTCAGAGTCTAATCCTTTGACGGCTTGCTCCATGCTTTCTTTGGGTAGTTTGGGTTGAAGGCTCCCTACCGTTGGGTCAGGATCGGTTCTCTCATTAGGAGTGAGGATGGAGGCTCCCGACACGTCGATCAAGTCCTGGGTCGCATGCCGATTTAAATGAATACGGTCATGAGCTGCGACGGTGAATGACAAGAGGAAAGCGGTAGCTGTGAAAATGAGTATTGGGTTAGGAGGTGCCATAGTTGAAATCTTGTCTAATCCGAAAGGTAAAGTTAACGAGGGGTTATATAGTTGTAGAGTAAAGCAGGGGTGTATTAGTAAAGTATCAATATTTATTAATTCTAATACTATTATATATATATATATATATTATTTGAGGGACAGAGAGCAGTTTGCGCGTTTTGACTTTTGAGTTTTGAGTTTTTGACAGGTGGGATTTCTTTTCGTTTGCTTCTGTAGGTCGTGACGTATATGATACTTATCTCTTACTTTTTGTATTTGACTTTTTGGTTATGATTCCCTTCATAGCCATTTCGACTTCTTTAGAACTTAGAAGGCGAAGAAATTAGAAGACAACCAACTTACGCAGTCGTTTTGACCAGTATACAAGGAGTCCAAAAGGGCCAAGTAGTTGCCACAGCCGCTTTTATTTTGGGCTGTATGCTTGGGTCGTTTCAAAGGAGAGCATTTTTCATATAATAAGAATTTGTGCTGATTAATTTGAGTTGTTTTAATTTTAATTTTAACTTTTTTAAACTTGGACTACAAATTGGAATAAAAATCGAATTTCATGATCCAGCTTAGAGTATATATCTAAGAAGCACAGACACGGACACGGACACAAGACACGGACACGGGGACACACCAACTTCTAAAATTTGGTGGACACGGACACGGTATATACATATATATATATATATATACATATATATACATATACATATATATACATATATATACATATACATATATATACATATATATATATATACATATATATATATATATATATATAATTTAAAATTAAGACAAAAATTCAGAATTCATAATATGATATATATTGATTGATGTATTTCATGACTTCCAACATCTTGATAGTTTATACATATTTGATACTTTATAAGCCACTCTAAAAAAGCATGGAGCATATATTCCATTAAGCAATGTCCGAGCGGTCTCCAGACGTGTCCGAGCTGTGTCTACCGTGTGTCAGTGGGTGTTCGACACGGACGCGTGTCTGACACACGGACACGGCTCCATTTTGCCGTGTCCGTGTTATATAGGTGTATATAAATAAAACAATTTTCATGTAGTCAAAATTCTCTCATGTCGTTTGGTATCTTCTTGTTGGAAGCCATAGCGGAAGACTTGTCATTTTGTGCTATGTCTGAGAATCTCCATTAGTACATCTTATGCCTGATTTTTAACCAAAGGATGTTCATGCAACCATATTGATCTATCCCAGAGGGCTTTCATGCTTGGACGTATTATGGGTGATGACAATATTCTCCTTTTACAAGAATTTACTAAATCCTATATATCTAAGGAAGAGAGGAAGAATTGCTTCCTTAAAATAGACATCCGAAAAAGTTTACGATAATGTTGATTGGCAGTTGCTCATTCTAAAGGCTTTAGTTACCTCTAATGTATGAATGAGTTTTAGCCAGTACTTTAAAAGTTCTAAGGGGCTTCACCAAGGTGACCCATTTTTACTATATCTTTTCTCTGTTATTATGGAAGTGTTTTACAGAACTTTGAAGGCTTTAGTTGCTTGCACTAATGGCTTTCGATATCATTCAAAATGTGCTCACTTGAAGATTATCAACCTCAGCTTTGCTGATGACTTGGCCTTTCTTTCTAAAGTTGATTCACTTTCAATCTTGACCTTGATGAAAGCTCTCCAAATCTTGCATAGACTTTTGAAGTTGGAGGTTAATTCCACAAAATGGTAGCATTTTCCTATCTAGAACTACTATAGGGAGAACACAGGAATTGCATTCTATCACTGGATTTAGTCATCAATCACTCCCAGTAGTTTACCTCGGCATCCCTATCACTAGTGCAAACCCCACCACCTCTAATAATTTTCATTTACTAGTTGAAAAGATCAAGAGCAGAATAAATAATTGGAGCACCAAAACTCTAGCAATAACAGGTAGATTACATCTTATATCTTCCATATTAAACTCTATAAACGTTTTTTGGGCTACTCAGCTAGTCATTCCTAAGAAAATTATCAAAACCATCGAGAGGCTATTCAATAACTTTTTATGGAATGGCGCTGAAGAATCTTTCAAGCAGGCTAGAGTATAATGGAAGTAAATATGTCAACCTAAAAATAGGGGTGGTCTTCGTGTCATTTCCTTAAAGTTGCTAAATATCGTGATGTTGACCAAGAGACTATTGAGGTTGATGATGGATAAACAAGCTCTCTGGTGTCAATGGATGCATAACATATTCATCTAGGGTAGAAGTATATGGGGACTTCACAACAAACCCACCTATACTCCCACATGGAGAGCTATACTAAGCACACAGGAACTTATGAGAGGAGAATTTTTCACCCTTCTTAATGATAGCACCTCAACGCATTTATGATATGATAGATAGTTGACTTACGGTCCCTTATATAATCTAATGGGAATAGAGTGTCTTAAAACCATTCTACCTCCTGAGATAACAGTGGCCCAAGCTCTCGAGGATAGACATATATTCGCCTATCACGCAGTACCCTCCTTCATCTACCAATCATTACTTCAAACCATTCTATATAAAGGTGTAGACCGAATTAAGTGTCAACTATCTCGAAATGGGAGCTTCTCTAATAAAGCCTATCAGGAACTTCTACAGAGACAACATGGTGTCTGACCTTGGACTCGAGTGATATGAGTAAAACACTACCACTAGAGGGCAGCCCTTACTTTGTGGTTAGCTATGCAACATCGCCTACCCACGATCAACTGACTGAAGACTTTCCTATACATACCAAACTGTTGTATTCTATGTCGAAAGGAGGAGGAGAGCCACGAACACTTATTTTTCCATTGTACTTTTGTAAAGCCTAGTTAGAACATGATCCTTCATCATTGTCGTATACTGAATGCACCCAGTAACTGGAGCTCGTTTATCTCCTAGTGTAACCAATTTGTATGCAAGGATGACCCTGAAAGATGGAGCTTCTACATAGCAATATCCTTACTTGTCAAGGCTATTTGGGACGAAAGGAACCTTCAGATTTTTCAGAGCAAAGGCTTAACCATGAAACAATTCCACTAATGTATATATTCGAAACTCAGAGAATACTCCAGTCTTCACAGGCTCAATTCCCTTAACGCTGAGTACTAGTCTAACACATGGAAAGTTTAAGCACGTTAAACTGACTCACTAAGCAATATTATGTTATTGTTGCTTCCTTCTTTTTGACCATTAAAGATGTCAAACAAAAGGTTCTCCTTTTCTCTTTTTCAATTTATTTTGTAATATAGGTTTTATCCTTCTCTTCTTTGGTAACTTAACTCTATACATGATGACTTTCTATAAAATATTAGAATGATTAGCCTAGCATGAGTAATCATTAACCACAAATTGGTTATTGTCACTAAAGATTGATAAGAGAACTTCATCTCTACCCCTAATCACTAATTTTCCTTCCCTAGGATTTATAGCTACGCTAGTTATTGTAAGGAAAGGCCTAACTAATATTAAAGATTCTTCATTGTCCTATTTTACATCAAGGATGTAAAATTATTTAGGAATGTACACCTATAATTTTTAATCATAACATTCTATTTAATTTCTTTAGGATGCCTAATTGATTTATCTACAAATTACATTATCAACCTAGTACATTTTAATTCTCCTAATCTTAATTCCTTAAGTATGGTATTAGAAATTATATTAGCAATAGCATTTAATTCATACCTTATTTATAAAAACATTACTATTATTACAAGAAATAGTAAAGTTCTTTGGATCTTTTAACTTTGATGGTAGAGTTTCTTGGAGGATGTTGACATCACTTTTATATGATTTTCACACTTCCTCCTCTGTCTCTTCCTTATCCACATCTTGTATTTCACGTTATTTTTTATGTCATAGGTCATCTCTTCCCCATTCCTTAAGGTAATTGTCTTCATATATAATTTGATATTTGGCACCATCCCATGAAGTAATGACCTTTGAGGCCTTTCAGCTATAAACTCTGTCAATTAATTAATTTGATTTTTAAGGTTTCAAATTAAAACATATTGATTATGTAATTGAGCTTCAAATATAATGACAGCATCCCCTATCGATACTATTATATTCTATTTTTCTCCTCCTAATAAGTTTGTTAAAATCTAGTTTTAGGTTTCCTATAGGCTATTTGATTTCACTAGGAGATATGTAGATGATTCCTCCACCCTCTATTTTACATCTTACAATAAAGATTATTGTGTCTTTGAAAACTCTCTATATAGTTAAATTGCAGCATTAATTTAGCTATAAGATTTCCACATTGACAATCTTTTCTTTTATTTCCTCCCTTATATAGCTTACAACTCATCATTCAAGCTAGTCTTATTGATATACTCATATTATCAACCTTTTTTTATTAATGCCTCTACCTGAGTTACCAATGCGTTCATTGCATCCATACTATGTATGCCTACTTGTTTATTAGTTCCCTTCTTGATTATCATTGATAATTGATTATGGTCATTTCTTCAACAAGTTAAAGGTCAACCTCTAGATCTTACTATTAAGTTCCATCAATTTCTAAATCAATCATCTACTTCAATAGATCAAAACATTGTAAAATGTCTGAACCTAAATCCTTATTGTAGGCTGTGATATGGGCACTTCTTCAGTAGATCTTTATATCTCTCCCATTTCTTATATAATGTTTTATTTTCAAACTAGAGGTAGGCAGAGATGTCATTCCTTAACTTTATAATCTTTTCTGGTGAAAAATAATTGGCTAAGAATTTTTTTGCTAGGTTCTCCAACGTTTTGAATAAGGCTATAGATAATGCCTTCAACCACTAGTTAGCTTATTTCTGAAAAAAAAGTACAAATAACCTTATACTTATTGCATCTTCAATAGCTCCATCAATCTTAAAAGTGTCACAAAATCCAAGAAGTTGACAATGGTTTTAGGGTCTTTATCTAGTAATTAATAAACTGAGCATCTTGTTGTAGCATTTAAATCAAATTAGCCTTGATCTGGAAATAGTTCAAATTAATTTATGGTCTTGTAATACTAGATATGTCCCTATTAGAGATGGATTCGTGTACTTGTATTGGGTTGCATTTTTTAAGCTTCTTACTTAAGCTGTTCTCTTTTTCTCTGACAAAGTGTTCTTTCAAACTTTAGGTCATTTTCAAGAAAAATAGCGCTTTTGCTTCTTCTCATGCAAAAATATTACATTTGAAATAAAATTAAACCAAGAAAAGAAAATAAGATAATTAAAAAATAAAGAAGATACAAAAAAAGAAATAAAAATCCTAGAATAATAGTTTTGGAGTGTCCTAAGCATAAATTGCCTCCGCAGTAATGACAATAAAATTTTGTATTGTTTATAACTACTAAAGTTTTCCCTCTACAAAAAATAGTTACTTATAACTTAAGAAAAATGTATCTATCATTGATAAGTAATACAGTGATAAATAGGGTATCAATCCCGCAAAGAAACTAAAATAGTTTAAAATACTCTCTTATTACTATAACTAGTCAAATAACTAAAATAGATTGATTAATATATACATTTGAATAATAGAAAATAAAATCTTATTAAATAAGTAAACTAATAAGAATAATTTACATCAAAATATTTTGTTAGAGAATTAAAAAATAAGTAATGTTTAGAAAATAATTCTCCTTAGCATCATCTTTGTAGCCATGATTCATTAAACTTAGAAAGTATATATAATATGGACTAAGAATTCATATATTATGAGATTTCTCTATATTAAGACATAACCACCTATTATCATATTGATTAATTGGTAACTCTACCTATCTAAAATCCTTAAGAATGCTTTAGGATTTATGGATTTCAGCAAAGGTTTTACGCTAATATCGAAAACTTTTTATTAGCATATCTTTAATACTCCTTGTAGCTACTAATATTTAAGTCGTGGTCCACTCACATGCACGTTCTCTTAAATTATGCATCCATAAATTAATATCATATGTAATTGCTAGTATAATTAAATTCACATTAAGAATATTCAAAGATATTTCATAAAAAAAGATCTCAGTTCATAAATAATATTGAATCAATTACACTAAGATTGAGAGAAGTTAAAGCTCTAGGATTAGAAGCTTGGGGTAGTGAGAGAAGCTTTTGTTGATTTTCTCTATGTTTTTACTTGCATATTCTCTCCAATTCTTGATAAATCTTATTACAAGGTAATATGATAAACAATTAGTTAAGATATAACATAAAATAATTAAATAATGGTAATTTATATGAAAATAAAAAAATTAGTAAAATATGGATACATTTTACACTCATAGAAAGTTATGCCTAGTTAGAGTATCCTTGTCGAAACAATCCACAATTATCCAAATATTTATATTTTTTATAAGCACCACCATTTGCATCTGAAATTGAAGTATAAGCATAATAAGTATATTTTTGGAATAAAATAGGCATAAGTGGCTAAATATTAAAGGAGGAAAATAGATCATTTTGTGTTCCTATCTTGAATCCACTTAAGTTCTTTAATTCTTCTGTTGTCCTCCTCACCGACCCGTTTCTTTTACTGTCTCTTTAAAATTTTGGATTTCTCTTATTTTTAACATTATTAGCTTGCTCTATTATTTGACCCTTTCAAGTATTGACCATGTTGTTGTCTAGTTTGAATTTATGTATGCTCTCTTTGCCTTTGTAACTTTTGAAAGCGTTTGATCAACTTGACTGTAACTCATCTTTAAATCCAGCTTTATTACCTTAGCTATTTAAGTATTCTTACCTTACCTAACAGTTTTTGATATATTTTGTCCTTTTATTATACATGTAATATTCTCTCTTTAAGAATCTTATAATGCATTTCCCACCTTTCCTAAAAGATATCTCTTTGTGCCTCTTTTTTACATGCATCTCGCCTTATTTTTGACTTTTTAACCTTCCCTTTTCAACATGATATATCTTCCTTCAATTTCTCGTTTTTGTCTTTCAATTTACTAATTCTTAAATTATTCCTTAACGAATAGAAGATAAGCATATGCAGTATTTCCAGTGGGAGGTTTACTATCATTTTTGTATATATCAAAGAGCTAGAAAATTAACTTCTCTTGACTATACCATATGTTATAAGATAGGCCCTACTTTCTCTATCAAACATTATTTTCAAGCACTAAATTGTTTCCATGCTTCATGATATTGCTTAAGTTGTTTGCTTTGTTATTCACCTAATTAACTTCTTTTACTTCTTACTTCTTTTTCTTAAGGATCAACTTGCATATTGGGCTTTAGAAAATCAAAGTGATGTTCCAATATTCCATGTATTTATGATGTTGGCCCCCAAATTTTTCTTGATGAATAAGCATGATTTAAATTAATTTTGAGGTTTTGATAGATTAATTTATCTTGGAGTTAATTAGCATGTTAATATGAGTGAGATTATATGACATAGGTTAATTGAATTAAAGTGTTAGGGTAGTAAGATTGCATGAGGGGCATTGATGGAAGATCACTTAAGTTGTAAAGTCTTAAGACATTGAAGGAAGGGTAAATTGGACATTTTAGATTCATTAAGGGTA